>JASTWL010000851.1:0-72714 GCA_035220575.1 Temnothorax rugatulus | reverse complement strand
TCGTGGGCGATTCGACGGTGAGCGCTCGACAAGTGTGGACGTGTGCTTCCCCTCTGCGATTTTGCGCAGTTATAACCTCGTGATAACGCGTGTGTTGTACGGGCGAGTATTTGACCCGTGAATCGAGTAGCTTTAAGGGGCTTCCCCTTTACTTATTCTAGTGATTAGACTGAAACGTTAAACCTTGCTAGTGCTAGGTTCGGTGCGATTATGCAGGTGGCTTCGGCCCCTGTAGAGAAGAACATTCCGGAAAGGGCGGGGCGACGGCGATGTATGTCCGTACCTCGCAGTGATTTCGATTCCTTTTTTGAAAAATCGCTAAAAAGTTCGTCAATAGTGTCGGATTTATGTTCCGAATCGCGATCGCGATCGCGTTCGCGCTCGCGATCGAGCTTTGAATCGTGTACTCAATCTCATTCGGACATTCGATCTCGCTCTCAATCCCCCCTCGATGTGCACAAGAAAGCGTGTGCTTCTGAATTTACCAAGTGCGAGCAAGTAGAAAAAATGGGGAAGAAGAAATCTAAGAATCGTAAAGAGTACAGCGACGGCGAAGACCCCCCCCCCCTCCCCCCCCCCCCGAGCCGACGAAGGTCAGCGATGATAAGTGCCCCGCAGCAAGCGTTAACGTAAGTGGCGAAAATAAAACCATGGACATCGACCCCTCGCGCGGCCTAAAGAGATCGGCGGATACCAAAGGTATGACCGAAGATCGAGCAAAGATTCCTTGCGATCGCAACGTTTCCGCGAAGGAATCCGGCGAGAAACAGCCCGGCGGCGACAGGGCTCCCCCCGCGGCGGTAACCCCCCTTCCCTCGGCGCCAAATAAATTTACCAATCGCTATCGAGATACCGATGAGAACCTTACGTGGTACATTTTCAGCATGCTCAAACGAATGCCTCCCTTCATTCCCTGCAAATATCAAGAATGATAAACGCCTCTCTTAAAAAAGACATTATTGAATGTAAACAAATGGGAAACAATAAAGTTATGGTTACCTTTTCTACGGCAAAAGCAGCCAATAGCGCTATCGATCATCCTTTACTAAAACAAAGAAACTTGACTGCGTTTATCCCAACCTTCAGGGTAATGAGGGTAGGTATCGTCAGAGACATTCCGATCGAGTTCGCGGAGAGTGAATTAGAAGCGGAATTCGAATCTTCGGTTAGGATTCTTTCGCTAAGCCGTCTGAGTAGAAAATTAAGGAAGATGACGGCACTAATTTGTTCCGTCGAAAACTATAATGTTAAATTTGAAGGTCAAAAACTTCCTAAAGAAGTTGCTCTCTTCAAAACAAAGCTTCCGGTTGTGCCTTACATCCCGCGCGTTTTAATATGTTTTTCATGTTATCGGTTTGGCCATGTCGGTGCTAACTGTAAGGAAACCCTCGGTGCATTAGATGCTCACAAGCTAAACATAAGGCGGACGAGGTATGTCCTCGTCAGGAACTTCCTCCTATATGCGGTAATTGCGGGGCCGAACATTTACCACTCGCCGTTCCGATTTAACTAGCATTTAACAACAAAAACAGATATACATATTGCATACAGCGAGAACATACCTCTTCCGCAAGCGCGCGTAAGGGTCGAGGGAGAAAATTCCCGTCGACCAATAAGTTATCGCTCTCTGGGATTTTCCGCGATTGTCGAATCAATCACCTCCCGACAGCAGCTCGACATCCAAATTTCGGTGGCAGAGCCAGTTTCCCCGTCCCCATGCGAATTTCAATCCCTATGAGTATCTAACCAGCGAGAACTGCGATAACGGCGATGGACGCACATACTCGGAGGCCCTCCGTAGCCATCGATATAACACTAATTTTAAGGACCGACAAAATACCAAGGTTTTTACGCAGCGTCAGTACAATCAAAATGGTAATCCTCCATTCGATGACAGGGATAGACAACAAGATAGAAGGGATCATGATCATCAATATTCACAAAGGCAGCAAGCCTTTCGTGACCTACACAATTCCATGTTGTTCGCTCCTAATGGTAGGACGCTCAACTTTGATCCCTCACTTTCTCAACCTCCCCCCTCCCAATCCCTACCCCTTTCCTTTTCTCCCTCTTCCGAACATAGTTCCCCCCCAGAGGGATCGACAAGGAACGAAGGTAGTCAGAATAACAATGATCTCCAATTTTTAAATATGTTCGTAATGTTAATCAATCACCTAGTTGATCTAATTCCGCCCTCTCTTAACGGCACTCAACTTTGCGAGGGAATCCAACAGATACGTCGCTTGTTACTTGAACTCACACAGCACTAAGCATTCGAATATGGCTGATTCTCCACAGACCTTTACTTTCGCCCCTGGCTGTGGCATTCTGTACTGGAACTGCAGGGGAGCGGTGAGTAAGAAACCCGAGATAGAGAAACTTTGTGAGGACTATGAAGTGATATTTCTGGCGGAAACGTGTATGACCCCTGCTAATGACTTCTCCGTTCGCGGCTTTAAAGTCGTTAGAAAGGACTCTTTTGATCCTGGCGTCAGAGGTATGCTGGCTCTAGTTAAAGAGACAGTCTTCTATACTCAAATCAATCTTGCGGGCTTGCTGGACCCTTCCGTGGAGGCTATAGGACTGGAACTGGAGATAGCTAACGTCAGGACCGTCGTTATGGGAGTTTACAGGCACCCTAAGCCCCTTGCTTGTCAAAATACTTGGCAAAACCTCTTCTCACTGGCTGGCTCTCGTGATTACTTTCTACTCATGGGAGACATTAATGCACATCACCCCTACTGGGGAGCGACCCGAACTAACTCAGCAGGTTCTTGCATTGCTGATATCCTCGATCAGCATCCGTTCAAACTCATGAACGCAGATTCGCCCACCTACATTCCTCCTCCGGGCATCACACCATCACTATTAGATCTGGCAATCTGTTCATCCAATCTAGTTCCTTTGTGTGAATCTCTCACTCTTCGGGACACTCTGGCAGCGACCACTGTCCGATCGTTGTTCATGTGAATCGACAGGTTAGATCAGTAAACGTGTTTTCTTACAAACACAAGTTATCAAGGAACAATGGAGAAGCTTCACCTCTATTCTGGAGGCACGTGCTGAGGATCTGGAGACGGAAGTTCTCAAGTGGGGGGACAAGGAGCCCTTGCAACAGTATCACACATTTTTCGAGCATATTGAAAGCGTTCTTAGCGAATTCTCTCCTCCTGTTAGGGATTCAGTTTCTTCGAAACATCGAGGGGAAACGGCACTCATACCGGCCCTCCCCCTGCCCCCTGGTGGACCAAGGAGTGCTCAGAGGCAGTGCAGGCCAGGAAAAAAGTATGCAGGTTATATCGTAAAAATCCTACCGTGGCTAATTACCAGACTTACAAAGCTCAACTAGCTGAAACTAGGAAAATCTTGAGAAAGGCTAAAAGGGATGGATGGAGAGAATATTGCTCTTCGCTAAATTTTTTGACTCCTACCACAGAAGTCTGGAAGATGTTAAAAAGATACAAAAACCGCAAATTGGCGTCAGCCAACCCCTCTGCAGGCGTGAACAGTGAAGGTGGAAGCCGCAATGGCTAACATCTGTCCTCCCTCGTGTAATTCTGAGCCATTCAATATTCCTGATAACTCTGCTTCTACTGCTCTCTACACCAGAATCCCTCTCTTGGATGGACAATGTGTTCCAGTTCCAAGAATTCGAGGCTGCACTTAATACAGTCAAATTACAGTCTAGCCCAGGCATTGATAGAATAGACTATCAAATTCTTAAGTCGCTTCCTTCTTCTCTGAAGAAACTGCTGTTGAGAATCCTTAATAACTTGTTTCTGGAGGGCGCTTTCCCAGAGTCTTGGTCGCATTCACTAGTTTATCTTATCCCCAAGCCCCACGGCGGCGGAGTCAGACCGATAGCTCTCACATCCTGTGTGCTCAAGCTACTCGAAAAGCTTATTCTCAACAGGCTTCACTGGGTAATGGAATCGAGAACCCTCCCAGAGTCCCTTGTACCTGACTTTCAGTTTGGATTCCGCAAGTTTAGATCTTGCATTGACAACCTCACTATTCTAACGTCAGAAATCCAAGAAGGATTCCTCCAAACAAAATGACTGCGGCTCTGTTCATAGACGTGAAGGGCGCGTTTGATAATGTAGTCCCCGACATTCTCATTCAAGACCTGTTAGAGCTCGGATTCCCCAAAAGAATATGCCAATTCATTCAAAACCTCATTCACTCTCGCATCGTACAGTTTGTTATCGATGGCAAGCTCACCCCCCCTCGCACCTCGCGTAAGGGTACCCCACAGGGATCGGTTCTTAGTCCGACATTATTTAATATGTACTTAAGAAAAATAGCTAAACTACTTCATAGCCGCACCAAAATTCTGCAATTTGCAGACGACATAGTCATCTATTCTACGGCATCTACCCTTCGAAAAGCAATGGACTCCTTGCAAAAATCTCTCGAGCAGATTCAGAAATATCTCAGAGACAGAGGACTTGAGATCTCTCCAACTAAAACGCAGCTCATGATCTTCTCGCCTTTCAAGCGAAACTACAATCACTGTGTCATCAAATTGGATGACAGACTCATAAGCCCCTCGGAAACTGTTCGTTTTCTGGGCGTTGTTCTCGACCCCAGGCTCTCGGGTACCGCTCACATGGATTATTTGATTTCCAAAGCCAGGATAACAGCAAACATTATTTCTTCCCTCAGGGGAGTCTGGTGGGGAGCACATCCCCAGCTCCTTCTTAGTGTGTACAGAGCCATTTTAAGAGGTTCCCTAGAATATGCCTCCCATATATTTTGCCTTCAAAACTCAACTAAATTTCATAGACTCGAGATAATACAGAATAAGCTATTAGAGTTAGTCTGGGATACCGTATTTCTACTCCTATAAATACTATGTTAGCTGAAGCCAAAGAGCCGCCTTTAAAACTAAGACTTCAATACTTGGCCGCAAAGTACCTCATTAAGTGCAATCAGTCGCGGATCATCCAGTCGCTGAGTCGCTGTCGGAAATAGTATATTATACAACGCAGGACCCGGAGAGAGCTGAATATGTAGCCCGAAATTTTCCACTTGCGGAAACATTCAAAGGTGTCGAACAGACAGTCCGATACATATACAAGTCGACAGTTCTACCCACTTTTCAATATTCCTTCTATTCCTCCTTTTTCTCCCCTCCTCGTTACTATCCAAGTCCAGATATATTGTATACTTTTAAAATATTCCTCGACAACAGGTACAAGCAGTTTTTGATCAAGCATTTGGTGAAGTTATGAAGGACTCTCGTATTCTACACTGACGGATCCAAGACTCAGTCGGGAAACTATGTCGGTGCTGCTTGCCACTCCCCTCAGATTCAGTTGCAAATCATGCACAAACTTCCGTCTCAGGCTTCTGTATTCACTGCCGAAGCCTGGGCGATCTATAACGCGGTGCTATTATGTCTTGACCTTCGACCAACATGTGCCACCATCGTTACGGATTCGAAAAGCGTGATAGAGGCTTTTGCGGCCCCTCATCCCCGTAAGTGTAATTATCTTATACCATTAATTAAGGCTAAATTACTTTTTGCTCAGGAAAGAGGCACTCGTATACAGTTCGTTTGGATTCCCTCGCATATAGGAATAGCCGGCAACGAAGTTGCCGACTCGCTGGCAAAAAGGGCAGTTAGAGAAGGTATCCCTCCCCCTCACTTCAAAATTCCATATACCGATCTCTTTGCAGTCTCTAAGGAAAAACTTGAGAGTCGTTTCAAAGATTATCTTGCTACACGTGCCCGTGAGAAGGGGACTCACTACTACAACAACATATATCGAGATTCGGTAAAACCTTGTATTTCAAGTCTGGCCTCTCCAGAGAAATAATGGTAACCGTTAACCGCATCAGAGCTAACCACTATAATTTAAACCACAGCTTGTTTCGAAAAAATTTCATTGATGATGGCTCATGTCCATGCGGTAATCGGATTCAGGACATAATCACTTAATCTTTGATTGTCCAATCACCATTAGGCATAGCATTAAGCTCCGCGAATTTATATATAAGTGTAAGGGACCCAACTGCAGCGATATTTACGATATACTCAGAAAACCCACTAGCAAGGTGTGTCGTTTTAATCATGGCCTTTTGCAAGGCAATAGAAGTTCAAATTTAAATCGCGCGCTCGCTCCCCTCCATGCCCTTAAGCTTTCTCTCTATGTTCCGCACACAATTTATGCTGTCTCATCGCTCGAATGGAAACGAACCAAAGTGCAAGCAACGGTAGTTATCGACACTCACTTTAAACAAGAACTTGGCCGTATCGCCACTGACAAGAGGCGGGTGCCATTAACAAAAAGAAGAAGAAGAACGAAAAAGCACGTCTCGTGTGGGCCGGTCAGAAACGGCGATCGTCAGCGTGCACTAAAAGATGAAGGAAAGGGGCTTCGCGTAGCATGTTTAAGGTGCGATGCTATTTCAATCGTTATGCGCGTGACACCACGTTGGACAGACACCGTGACGCATGAATATCATTGTCGCAAGATGTTAGCGTATTCGACGACTGTAACTTGATCAATATGAAACTTTATCTAAACTCTGAATTTTATCCGTACGATGACTTGAATCTAGATTTTGGTAAAAATCGATACGCCGTCCTTTTCGATATGTATGCGCGTTTTCGTAAAGCTTATTACGGATACGACTGCTTCGATACGCTTTGCACCATAGTTACATTCCTAACAAAAGGACCTTTTGTTGTCATTGATTGCTCGCGACAAAACGAATCTGTCAAGAGCGCCACCGTGGATGTGCGAATAGAATTTGATTGCAAAGAGAATATACCGGCAAATACTACAGCCTATTGTCTCATCTTGCATGATCGCGTAATCGAATACTGCCCATTGTCGAACGTAGTGCGCAAAATCATGTAAATTGCAATATCGGCAGATATTGCAGTATAAGAGGCACCGATGTATCGCGATAAGATACAGATTGCTCCGTCGTTTTGTCATGATCGTACCAACGTTTGTCGATCTGCAAGGATTCATCGTCGAGATGAAATTTGTCGTAAAGGAGGTGGCGGTTCTGAGAAACGGGGCCGTTTTGGCGCATTACATTTTTACACTCCCCATGCCGTGGAGTCTCCTCACAAAATCCGACAAGTCATGCGCTTCCTGGTTGATTGCAAATCACCATGGACTACGATGGAAGGATGGAAACGTGCCGTACATCATGGCGAAACACCTAATTACATCGGCCGTGCTTGGAGAGGGTGACGAGACGTCGACTCTTGTATACGTCAAGGGATGCCAGAAACGAGAATGGCTGGTGGATCTGCTTGAGAATAAAGCGAGAAAAAACCTAAACATTGAGACTTTGGATGCAGATTTTGAAGATATCGAATCTTTAAATAATCTAGATGTTACTAATACTATACGATGTGGAAATAGTTATTTGTGCAACAAGTGCCGTAAGATGAAAATTCCCGGGTGCGGAGTTGACGCACGAGCCGAAGGCGAGTGCGGTCACCGCACCCGGGAATTTTCATCTTTACGCACGACTTGCACACCCTATTTTATGTTGCAAGTGCGTGGAAAGTGGTCCATCACGCACGCGTAGCGTGCGCAATGGGCCACTTTCCATGCACGTGTGACATAAACATGTTAAGAATTGCGCATTACAAAATGTATTAAAAATATTTAACTGGTGGTCGCAACACCAGAAAAATAGTGATTTTTGAAATAAACTATATATGTATATATAAATGTTTTATTTCCTTTTACCACATAGTTTGTAATATAATATAGATGTTTTAGGTGTTTGATAACACAGGCACACAAAAAAAAATAAGTGGTCTGTACCAAAGACTAGACCCATCATTTCTTATGTATTTTGACGTGCTGAATCCAAATCCGGGGTCAAAATTGACCTCCACCACACAAATTTTTTTTAAATCGCGAAAAACCACCATTGAAAACGGAAAATCCCAATATAAGGTGGGTCAGTACCAAAGACTAGACCCATCATTTCTTATGTATTTTGACGCGCTGAATCCAAATCCGGGGTCAAAATTGACCCCCACCTTACCAATTTTTTTTAAATCGCGAAAAACCACCATTGAAAACGAAAAATCCCAGTATAAGGTGGGTCAGCGTTAGGTCTCTTTTAAGCATCCAACAAAAATCTGTCATCATATTAACATCCCATCTTCCTTGATACCGACGCTCCATTTCCTTCATATCTTGATGAAACCTTTCACCTTGTTCTTCGCTGTAATCTCCCAGGTTTTCGGGAAAGTAATCAAGATGAGAGTGTAGAAAATGCAATTTTAAGTTCATCAAGCAGCCCAAACGATTGTAATTTTCTAACATTTCCTCAACTATATTCTGGTAATCCTCACTTTTCTGATTCCCTATGAAATTCTGAGCTACTTTCTTGAAACTGAGCCATGCTGCTTTTTGATGCTCACTCATTTTTGTGATAAATTTTTTATTCGTGATTAAAAAGAAAGTGGGGGGTGGTACAGTAATGCTGGCCCGAGATTCGGATTCAGGACATCAAAGTACATATAGATTGGGTCTTACAGTTGGTTGCCACATTTATACCTAACGCTGACCCACCTTATATTGGGATTTTCCGTTTTCAATGGTGGTTTTTCGCGATTTAAAAAAAATTGGTGTGGTGGGGGTCAATTTTGACCTTGGATTTGGATTCAGCACGTCAAAATACATAAGAAATGATGGGTCTAGTCTTTGGTACAGACCACTTATTTTTTTTTGTGTGCCTGTGTAATTGTTCAAACGCTGTTTTAAAAATGTTTTAGTTGTTTGATAGTTGTTTTTAATGATGTTTTAAAGATGTTTTAGTTGTTTAAAAGATGTTTAAAAGATGTTTTAACGATGTTTGATAGTTGTTTAAAAGATGTTTGATAGTTGTTTAAAAGATGTTTTAAAGATGTTTGATAGCGGTTCGATAGCTGTTGATTGTATACCTGCAGTATATCGGCGCTATTTGCAAAATTTGCAGTTTTGCACGTGTGCGATGAAGACACCGTGAGACGCATCGTGATGTGTTCTTGAAAAAGGTATCATTTTCATCATACTTCATACTTCATACTATAATATAAAACCCGACTGTTTGTCTGTCCGTCCGTCCGTCTGTCCGCGAACTACTCATTCGTTAGTGGACCGAATTTTTATCAAGGGTACATGAAATAGGGGTAGAATTTCCCGGGGAGTGCCATAAAGTGTATAGTTTTTTGCTACCGATTTTCTGGAAACCGATTTTTTTTAATTTTTCTAATTTTTCGAGAAATAATCGACCAAATTTGGAAAATAATTAACCAAATTTCAAAGAATTGTATATGAAACAGGAGTAGAATTTCCCGGGGAGTGCCATAAAGTGTATAGTTCTTTGTTACCGATTTTCTGGAAACCGATTTTTTTAATTTTTCTAATTTTTCGGGAAATAATCGACCGAATCTCAAAGAATTATATATGAAACAAGGGTAGAATTTTCTGGGGAGTGCTGTAAAGTGTATAATTTTTTGTTACCGGACGTCTGTCTGTCTGTCTGTCTGACCGCGAACTACTCATTCGTTAGTGGACTGAATTTTTATCAAGGGTACATGAAATAGGGGTAGAATTTCCCGGGGAGTGCCATAAAGTGTATAGTTTTTTGTTACCGATTTCCTGGAAACCAATTTTTTTAATTTTTTTAATTTTTCGAGAAATAATCGACCAAATTTCAAAAAATTGTATATGAAGTAGGGATAGAAAAAACTAAAAAATATAATAGAATTAGAAAAATTGCTAAAAGTAAAAAGGTTTCCGATTTTTGTTTAAAAAAATGTACGTGATTGCTCTAATTTCCACAAATTTTGAGATATCAAGCTGAATTCTTTAAATAATTTTTATTTTTATTTTTTCGTTACTGATTTTTTGGAAATCGGTTTAAAAAAAATCGGTTATAAAAAAGTAAAAATAAAAATAAAAATTGTTTAAATATTTTGATATTAAGCTAAATTTTTTAATAATTTTTATTTTTATTTTTACTTTTTTGTTACCGATTTTTTGGAAACCAGTTTCATACTATCATACAATAATATAAAACCCGACTGTTTTTGTCTGTCCGTCCGTCCGTCCGTCTGTACGCGAACTACTCATTCGTTAGTGGACCGAATTTTTATCAAGGGTACATGAAATAGGGGTAGAATTTCCCGGGGAGTGCCATAAAGTGTATAGTTTATTGTTACCGATTTTTTTAATTTTTTGGGAAATAATCGACCGAATCTCAAAGAATTATATATGTGGAATTTCCGGGGAGTTCTGTAAAGTGTATAATTTTTCGCTACCGATTTTTTGGAAACCGATTTTTTTAATTTTTTTAATTTTTTGGGAAATAACCGAATTCGGGAAATAATCGACCAAATTTCAAAGAATTGTATATGAAACAGAGGTAGAATTTTCCGGGGAGTGCCATGATGTGTACAGCTTTTCTTTACCGATTTTCTGGAAATAGGTTTTCGAAAAATGTACGTTCGGATTTATATATAAAAAAATATATAATAAATCATAATATAATATATAAATAAATATACAATAAATATAAATAAAAATATAAATAAATATATAATAAATATAAATAAAAATATAAGGGATAAATTAGGCATTTTCCTCCTCCAACGAGAAGCAAAAAAAAAAAAGGTCCAATATCTGAAAATTGGCGGAAATTAGAAAATACACAACATTGAAAACCGGTTTTAAAATTCTTAAAATTTTTCGAGAAATAATAAGTATTAATGAACAACATTTCTTTAATAATAATACTCATTTTTGAATATTTTACTGAATAAATGAAGTAGTTTAAAGAAAAACGACTCCCGGGCGAAGCCCGGGACACCAGCTAGTATAATATAATATGCCTGAGATAATTCATGCATATCCTCGCACCTCATTTTATTTGAGAGCGGTTCAGAGTCTCCACCTACGATTGCAAGATGCAAAGGTAAGTGGAAGATTATTTTTCATGACTGCTAGTTTTTGATAATATAATATGTCACAGATAAATCACGTACAACCCTCTCTCTTCATTTTTTCGACCCTATAAATTGAGCTCGGGCTAGAGCGCGGTCAGTATAACGAACGTCTTCAGCATGGATTATATTGAAATAATTTTCCGACGCGATATAATGGTGCGGAAGTGTGACATAGTGTAGTGAAATATAATAGAGAGTTAAATTAATATATTTTTTTTGCGTAGTGGAGGTGGCCGCGATGGGTGCGGCGGTTTCTCCAAATCGAAGTGGAGATGGAGGAGGCGTTGGTGCGGATCCGCATCCCTCAAGATTACGTAAGTATTATTATTATTATTATTATTATTATTATTTCTTTATGCGTGCGTGCGTGCATGCGCGTGTTTTAAGACGAAATTTAATATTCTTAACGTCTGCTTACAGCCGCGTATGGACTATTTCATACCGGGATTTGTAAATATCCAACATTGGCATTGGGTGCGCGAGATGAGACGCGCACGTAGAGATATGCGTGATATCTTATGGGAGTACAACATAAGCGAGGGAATGAATGCCCTGCGAAGGCTCGTCGGAGAAGAATACGAGGAGGACGAGGAGGAGAATGAATATTGGTAAGCTTTTTCAATAAAATATTTTTGAATTCTTATCTTAATCTTTTGCTTTGTATGTTTCAGGTAGAAAAGAATTTTCATGTCGGATCCTGTATAGGGCGCCCGTTTTGTCATTACTATTATTTTATTATTATTATCCTCCTCATCCTTCAATGTTCTAAGCATCGCAATAAAATTAAATTAAAATTTAAAATACATATATCACTGTCTCTACCATTATCTTTCCTTCTGTCTACCGTTCCCTTGTCCACCGTCCGTCAGCGGTTTAAAATTACAGAGGTAGCTCTAGATAAGAATGCGCGTGCCGCACTCGTCGCGCGAACATTAAACGTTTTCTGTCTTATATAAATTATTAAATATTCTTCATCTTATTTACAATAAATCACTTAAAATACTACTTTAAAAATGATCTAAGTCTAATGGGTGGAAGCGAGAAGGCGAATACTATTAAAAAATGATCTAAGTATAATGGGTGGGAGCGAGAAGGGGACACGAACATGAAGAGGACACCCGAGAGAAATAGCCGAGACAAGACGTGAACGGATGACGCACAGGTAAGAAGGTGAGTAGGAGAAAAAAGATAAGAGAGAAAGAGAGAGAGAACATGAAGACGTACTACGAAGAGGAATGGCGAGAGACCGCGCGTGTGGGAGAGAGATAACGCGAACGGGGAAGAGAGAGAACGCGAACGGGGGACGGGAGTGCGAGGGATCTTATATGAGGGGGAACGGGAGCGAGAGAACGCGAGCGGGAGCGCGCCGTGTGACGTCACGCGGATCGACGCGGCCATTGCACGCGGACCCCTCCCCCGCGGCGCGCCGAAAACGCGAACGCGATTTCCTGCTCCCCACGGCGCCCACGAACGCGGTACCTCTCACCCCGCGGCGCCCGCGAACGCGGTACTCCCTCCCCCTCACCCCGCGACGCCTGAAAAACGCGACCGCGGTACCCCCCCCCCCCTCCCCGCGGCGCGACCGCAAACGCGGTACGCCCTCCCCCTCCCCCCGCGGCGCCGGAAACGCGGTACCCCCTCTTCCCCCTCCCCCGCAGCGCCCGGAAACGCGGTACCCCCCCTCCCCCTCCCCCGCGGCGCCCGGAAACGCGGTACCCCCCTTTCCCCTCCTCCGCGGCGCCCGGAAACGCGGTACCCCCCTCCCCCGCGGTACCCCCCCCCCCCGCCGGGGGAACCCCCCCGCCCCTCACCCTCCCTCGGAGCTCCCTAGTTAGAACTCTCCTTTATAACCTACTATCATATATAAATGAGATATGAACAGATATAAGTTTTACAGTTTGCCTATATATAAAGCATATATAATCATATATGGTTATCTATCGCCATATATGATCAGATCGTTCATTATACATGACACAAGATCTGATCATATAAGTTCATATATGGTCAGACATATTATTATGTGTAGCAGATATGACACTATACATAATCGTATCTGGCCTCACATGGTCGTATATAAAGAATGTTCGGCCATGTATTATCAGATATAATTATATGTGGCCATACATAACTGTATCGACACTGTATATGATCATATATGACAAGACACGATGCTGTATATGATTATGTTCATATACGGCCGGAAATGATATGAAACATGATCAGATCTATCTATATATGACGAGATTGGGATATAATAATATAAAATGTCCGGGACAAATATTCATATCTGACAGTATATGAACATATATAAATGAAATATGAACAGATATAAATTTTACATGCCCATGTATAGAGCATATATAATAATCATATATGGTTATCTATCGCCATATATGATCACATCGTACATTATACATGACACAAGATCTGATCATATATGGCGGTAGATAACCATACCCAGCAAACATTTTGGTTGTCGGATGTTGCCAAAAGGGAAACAAATGCCAGCAAAACGATAATGCCAAAGCCATGGCCTACTGTGTCCGCAATTGCTCTCCATATGAACGAAATCTTAAGAACATATTCCGCAGTCAAATTGACGACAACACCAGAGCAAATCTGACAACAACTTTACGACGTCAGATTGACACAACAAATTGAGGACAGATCTGTTTATCGCAAAGCGGCAGCCGATTGGCACCAAACGTAGACCAAATCTGTCCCAATAAATGACAAAAGACTTACGCCATACAAAGAGCAGGTCTGTCACCAAACATGTCGACAGATTTGCACCAAACGTAGACCAGATCTGTCACCAGACATGCCAACAAAATGGCGTCAAACGCAGACCACATCTGTTTTCAAAAGCGACGCCAGATCAGCAATAAACGGAAATCAAATCTGTTGCTAGAAGCGACAACAGATTGACGACAGATTTCGTATTCTTAAAGTTCGTATTCGCACATTCGGTATTCCATACCTGCAAAGAATTAGTTACACCTATTACAAATATATAAGTTTTAGCTGGTTTTCACGCTAAGATAACATAGCTATAGCATATGTTATTTATCTTAGCGTGTAAACCAGCTAAAATTTATATATTTGTAATAGGTGTAACCACACAATTCTCTGCAGGTATAGAATACCGACTGTGAATACAGACTTTAGGAATATCAGATCTGTCGTCAATCTCTACCTAAAACTTAAAGTGAAAAGGAATGTGATTAGAATTATTATATATTATATACTTATACACTTACATAAAGTTCGTTTTATATTTAATGACATTACACATATTTTATAGTATTACATTTAATTACAATATTATATTTCATTACATCATTAGAAAAAAGTATCTTACAATGTATTGTAAAAACATTCCATACATTTTATTTCTCATCTTTTTTAAACAGATTATGAAAATCGCCTTCACTCCGAGCCACACTGTGATAGGGCTGCTACTTTTGAAGTCTTAAAAAAAGGTACTTCTTTGTTACACACTTAATCGATGAAGCACAAATTAGTGGCATACCTGATGGAATTTTTATCGTACTTACAGTTAGACTTGTACTATATGTTTTGTCATATTTTATTTTGTTTTTTATCATATAAACGATATATACGCGCGAAAATACCATCAGGTACAGATACTTATTGTTAATTGCTTATATGTAATAGTGAATAATAGATAGAACGTTTTATTAACCTAATCAGTATCGATCAAGCAGTATATATAAAGAAAAAAATGTTAAATTAAAAAAATGCTCTTGCACGTGCATATCGAGTAATTTTGTATAAATTATTAATGCATTGTAGGAATACAATACTGTATAATTCGGCAGTTATATGGTATGCAAACATACAAAGATCGGTCAAGGTATCGCTGATTGGGCGTTTGTTTTAATCATGACGTATAACGATGTATAGATGAATATCAATAATCTACTTAGGCACTGTACTTTATTAATTGTAACATATTTCGCGAAATTAACTCGTGTACGAAACAAAGACGTTTTTTCTGATCAACGTACGATTGTGACTATCCTTGATCGAGAAGATCCCACCAATGACCTATCGTGTTAGTTAAATCTATTTTTGGCCGCATCCAAAGATACAACTTGAATTATATTCATAATTCAGAGATATTTTCTTGCATACTTGCGACAAATGTATATACATTACATAAATATAAATATATATACACATATATGTGTAAGCGAAAAAAAGAATGTGAATTATTAACTTACACACAACAAATGTATCGCTGTTGCGCAGGATGAACTGTAAATAATTTATAGAGAGTTCGTTTTACATATATATTTATATATATTTATATAGAAGCATCGGAAAAAACAAAATTACTGATTACTTTCCGGACAAACAGACATACGGAGATGACAATCCTAACTACAAAATGTTTCATTATGCATTATAGCAACTACAATATATTGAGGTGTGTACGAAGCATTATCTACCGTACTATCATCACTATTACTATTCTCATCTGTGGTATCCCAATACGGCATTCTGTAACCTATTGCGCTGACTTCATGCAGATTAATATAAGATACCTCATCTGCTAACGCCGCACACGAGTATACCTGAACATCTGATGATGATGTACCAATATCATAAAAATTAGTCACTTGTACAAACTTTTTGACGCATAAACAATAAGAATTTCCGTCCTTGAAAATATCGCAAACAATACAAATAGACCCATTATTTAAGATGCAACAATTATCGCGGATATGTGTACTAAGCATTATGTGATTAAATGTAATTTTGCGATACCGAGTACAATTGTTATGATCAATGTACGGCATAAATACACGAGTAGATGTTTCTACATTACGAGCTTTGCTACTTCCGTGCGCTTGTCTTTCTTTTATTCTATTAAACATTTGTTGGAGAGGTTGATTACCTTTTCTGCAATATCTCCGAAAAATTGACATATTGCTTTCAAATGGAAAAGCAGAAAATGAATCTAAATTGCCAAAACGTCTAACGTCATCTGTGACATGAAGCAGACCATGCACGTTATACGAATTAAATGTAGTGCCATAAACATGTTCAGCTCGAAGAACAAATTTCTGAAGGGCACACTCTGCGAAACGTAAGTATTGCCTTGATGGACACTTAGAAGATAAGATTCTTATAGCTGTATGTAAAAATAGGAAATGTTTGTAGACTGTTTTATCTAATAAATCATGGAATAGAGCTGGACTAGTATACAGTAACATTTGTCGCAGTTCTGTAGCTTTATATTTAGAAAACATTTCGAGAGATCTGGGTCGCTTTGCAAAATCTGAAGGACAATATTTTTGTAAACTTTCTATTCGTGTATTTATAATGGTAATAGATGCGCTGGATAGTTTTGTGTCACGAGAGTATTTTCCTTTTACCCACGCAAGTAATATCTTTTTCATTACACCTATGAATACAAGGTGCATACATTCAAATGGAACCTGTGATACCATTCCCATCGGTAATAGTGAGAGCGGACTTGTACCTTCTTTGTGATGAATCTCATCTAAACGCATGTGATATTCTTCATCCGTTCGAAGAGGATGGTTTATACCATTAAAAACGTTGTGATTACTATGAAAATGTGTACCTGATATTTTACATTTGGAACATGGACGTTCAGCCATATGATTACGATGATTTAATATGAAAGCACGAGCTGGCATCTGCTATAAAACATCTAAGTCTTAGTAGCACTTTCTTGTCATTGAATTGTATTCCTCCATTCGAAAAAATTCTTTGGACATTCTTGTACAAATTTATTAAAGAAAATGTTAGGATCATACGGTTTTGCAGGACCTTTGTAAATACCCACAACTATTAGTGGTGCATCTTGTACATTGGTAATTCGACACTGAATTGGCCAAATATGAATGATACTTTGTTTATCTAAATTACATCCATCAGTACTAAAATCTAAAACTACCTCGTCAACTGATGTACATGATGCATTACAGAGGCTTTCAATAATTCCAAGTTGTAAATCAAAATGAAGATATTCCCCCGGTGGCACAGAAGATATAGCAAGACAATTACGCGGTGTTTGGAGTAGCGTCCTAACATCTTTAAGTAATAAGAAAAAGCAAGAATATGTTCTTAGAAGAGATAGCATGCTATTTCCCTGAACATGTGTAAAATTATTATCTATAAAGCAAGTTGCCAATTTCTCACAAAAAGATGCTTCGTGTACGGTATCTGTACATAAGGAGGCAAGAGCATTTTCATCACTTAATTCATGTTCATTACTATTATTATTGCTAATAGGACTAACATAAAACATATCTGAAGGAGACGAACTATCAATTCTTTGTGTATTTACTATATTTACACTGCAAGTTTTATCGTTCGAAATACTATTGAAAGTAATAGTTTCTTCAGATGCAGTGGAGGGGCCAGGTAAATGCATATCACTCGTAGTACGGACATTTTCATTGGTCAAAGTTAATAAATGAACATTGTTTCTGTATTCTGCTCTAATTCTCCTTTTTTGTCTTTCAGACAATGTGTGCGGCGTCTTTCGACAAATTGAGGTCTTTAGATATTGTTTTTCCATTATATATATATATATATATATATATATATATATATATATATAATGGAATTTGCAAGAGATTGCAGGTACAAATTTCTTGTGTCTCCAAAATATAAAATTTCTGTTGTGAATACAAAGAAAAAAAAAATTAGAGAGCCTCGTCAAGCTTTATATAAAGCCAAAAACACGATCAAATCGATATACGATCTAATCACTGATGATGAAAGCGAGGGATCAGATGTAGAGAATAAGAAAGTACTAGGAGAATAAACCATCAATACAATAGACAATATTTTGAAATGCACTATTACGATATTCGCGAAACGTACAAAATACCAAAACCAATTGAAAAAATAAGTGGAGAAAGATTTTTGCATGAAATTTCTGTTAATACAAAGAAGAAAAGAATTAGAGAGCCTCGTAAAGCTTTATATACAGCCAAAAACACGATCAAATCGATATACGATATAATCACTGATGATGAAAGCGAGGGATCAGATGTAGAGAATAAGAAAGTACTAGGAGAATAAACCATCAATACGAATAGACAATATGTTGAAATGCACGATTACGATATTCGCGAAACGTACAAAATACCAAAACCAAATGAAAAAATTAAAATAATTGTAAGCAATGTCAGAGCAGTATCAGTGACACATGGTGTTACTTTTTCCAGCGCACAAAAATTTTATATAACTGTAGTCACCAAAAAAAATTTATTAAAAAATAAACTGCAATCATACTTGCAATAACGCAAAAAATCGCATACCACTAAACATTAAAAAATTAACTATAGTTTAAGTCCAAGTTACCCCTAAAATTTAAACGAGTGTCTGTATCTTTATATAAGTAGGAGACAGATAAGTTATAAATCATTTCATTTAATGTTTAGGGCAATCTTAACTAGCTCTCCGCACACACCGCACTGAGTTTTTACGCAGAGGCAACTACACAAGTTTTATAGCTTTTCAAAAGATGATAAAATGAGGACTGCGTGAGCACACGAGTTTAAAAATATAATTTATAAAAAATAACATAAAAACCGCATTAGTAAATGTATACATTACAATCCATTTGCATGGAAACACCAAAATACTGTCTCACAAAATCGTAGAGAAATTGCGTATACCTTGCCCACGGCTGCAGCGATTTTCCAGGCGATGCGATTTACATACGTGATTATACGTATTTATTTCCAATACGTGGGGAATCGGGAACCACGAATCGTGTGACCGATTCAAAGTGACGTCGGACTTCGCTCAAATAGAGCAATCTGCAACACATAAAGAAGAAAAATGTGTTAGATAGAAGACAATGGACATGAAAAACAGAGCACGTACCGTTTAATGCATGCGAAGCGATCGGGCACTCACCTTGTCCGCGGCTGCAGCGAATTTCCAGGCGATGCGGTTCACAAACGTGATTACACATATTTCCAATACGTGGATACTCGGGGACCACAAATCGTGTGACTGATTCAAAGTGACGTCGGACTTCGTTCAAATAGAGCAATCTGCAACACATAAAAAAGACAAATGTGTTAGATAGAAGACAATGGACATGAAAAACAGAGCACATACCGTTTAATGCATGCGAAGCGATCGGGCACTCACCTTGCCCGCGGCTGCAGCAAATTTCCAGGCGATGCGGTTCACAAACGTGATTACACGTATTTCCAATACGTGGATACTCGGGGACCACGAATCGTGTGACCGATTCAAAGTGACATCGGACTTCGCTCAAATAGAGCAATCTGCAACACATAAAGAAAGAAAATGTGTTGGATAGAAGACAATGGACATGAAAAACAGAGCACATACCGTTTAATGCATGCGAAGCGATCGGGCACTTACCTTGCCCGCGGCTGCAGCGAATTTCCAGGCGATGCGGTTCACAAACGTGATTACACGTATTTCCAATACGTGGATACTCGGGGACCACGAATCGTGTGACCGATTCAAAGTGACGTCGGACTTCGCTCAAATAGAGCAATCTGCAACACATAAAGAAGAAAAATGTGTTGGATAGAAGACAATTGACATGAAAAACAGAGCACATACCGTGTACTACGCATATATATTACACAAATTCTCATGTCGTAGGAACACGAAATACAAACTAACCTGAGCACAACGCTTCTTGAACGTGAATAGACGCAACTCGCACTGGTTATTTAGCTCATGAGAAATATAGAAAAACCTTTTTCTCAGCCTGAATCAGCCTGAAGACACGCACGTTGAAATGATATCTGTTCTTCACAGGGTAATTCCCGCTTCAGCACGCTGGTTTCACTGCGCGCTTTATGACGTCGTGCTTGGACGTACAAATCGAGACTGCCATAGGTGGCCATAGCGACATGCGCACCAGTCGGCCCGGTAGGCGCCAATAACAAATGCTGTTGCATTCTTGCGTGACAAATGCTGACACTTTCATAATAGCAAAGTTGCTTGATATTTGTCGTGAATCTGGCGTCAATGCATTCAACAGACCTGCTCGCTTATCCAAGCCATCTGTCGTCAACATACATTGTTGTATTTTTGCGAGATGTTTGCTGACACTGTTTGCAATAGCAAAACTGCTTAGCATTTGCCATCAATCTGCCGTCAATATGTTCGGTATCTGCTTGCTGTTAACTGCTATTCTGTCATATATTTTGCCTACAAAGGTTGTTGCATATTGACGGAAGTGTGCTAACAAAATTGACAATACCAAATTATGTTTCCCATTTGCGGTCTTTCGGCAAACATAATTTGTTGCCAACGTTTGCGTTTACAGATTGTGTTAGCTGGGTATATGATTATATATGCTCTATACATGGGCATGTAAAACTTATATCTGTTCATATCTCATTTATATATGTTGATATACTGTCAGATATGAATATTTTTCCCGGACTTTTATATCCGCGAATAAAATGTCCGGGAAAAATATTCATATCTGACAGTATACCAACATATATAAATAAGATATGAACAGATATAAGTTTTACATACCCATATATAGAGCATATATAATCATATATGAAACTATATAGTCATATAAGATTATATATGATCAGATCAGATGTTGCATCTCAAAAGTATTCGATAGATGGCATTCGATGGGATCTGTTTCTCGTATTTAAAATTTGACAAACAGTGTTATAAGAACGGTATCAAAAGACACGACACTAGCTGTTTCGCACTATGGAGCGGCACAATTTTTGTATTAGTTGTATCGTGGAGTCTACCTTTATAATAAAGTGGCACACTCTTAAAAAATAACTTTTGAAAATATATAACAATTTTTTGAAACTTACTTAAATATATATGTCTATACCTGATAAATATATAGTTCGTACCTGATCATACCTGATCAGATATTAACATATACATAATACCAGATCATATATCCTCAGATCTGGCCAATTTCCATATCTGACCATATATGGCCATTCGTATATGATCATATATGATCAGATATGAATATTTTTTCCCGGGAATGTCTCTCGTCACTTCCCGAAACTTGTATTTCGAACCGCGCTGGCCGTATCCCAGGACGAGCCCCCAAAATTATGTAGGGATATAGGTTAAATAATAAGTTTATTATATTATAAAGTAAGGGCCAGAAGAATCGGGAATTCAACGCAAACACTCTACAGTTTCTTAAAACGCTCACTCGTTACGCTCTTAGAATCTCACTCTTAGCTCGTCAAAAATCGATCTGCTCTCTCCGCTAGACAGATTCAGACTGAACTCGGTCGCTCGAACGCTTCGCTTTTATAAAAACGTCTCTCATTGCTCGAACATTCCAGTCGCCGCCATCAATCGACGCTGAAAGTCGCTAGTTTTGTCAACAACGGTACCGCCGCCTCTTACAAACGATGCCGCCGTCTCGAACGAACGAAGTCGGTAGTCGGTTTTCTTTACCGATCGTCACTTGTTTCTCTCTCTCTCTCTCTCTCTCTCTCTCTCTCTCTCTCTCTCTCTCTCACACCTCTACGCATCCTACATTACATATGTTAATAAATTTCATATATTAATAACATTGAACTGTTAGGGGCGCAACACAATACAAAGATACAGACAATAGAAATAGGGAATAGGAACAGAATGCATTGATACACCAGTTCTGCCAATGAAAAACGCTATATGAAGCTAGCCGACAAAAATTACTAAATTTGATAATTTTTAATTTATTTAAGTATATTTCGTTTGTAAATCGTTTGTAATTGATTGTGATTCGGCTCAGGGACCAAGGGGTTTAACTCTTCTTCCGATCTCGCAACGGTACGTCACGTCGTCTCTCGTACAGTTGTCATCGATTTATTATCCCACCGCGCTAGTCGTATATGTATGTACATTTATGCTGGGTCTACAATGCGAATCGCAAAAGTCGTGAGTCGCAAAAATTGACTAATCACAGTCGATTATTCTCCTCAAATTCGATTGTGATTGGCCAATTCTTGCGACTCACGACTTTGCGACTCGCATTAGACCCAGCATTATACGTGTATGTCATGTCGGGCAAGAGATGAGCTCGAAGGGCAAAGGTACAGAGGCTGGAACGATGGCATATACTTAGTGAAGGTAATTAACGCCACTTCGTACCGTGCAGCTTGGCTTGTTCGTGTCAGGACTGTCAGGAGGTGACACGCGTTTATTTTTCGATTTCCCTGCTTTGCGACAATAATCGACAGTAACCGTTTCGGGGAGAGCACCACGTGAATTAACGCGAGGATACAGTCGAGATATTTGAAGTGTTAAAAATCGTTACGTGACGCGTATATGCGTTTACCTCTGTAGGATCGTGATTCGTGATAAATTTAATAAGTTACGTATGTCATTCGAGAGTATTGGAGTTATGCTGGGACTACACTATGCGCGTTTTCGCGAAATCGCGCATAGTGTAGCCCCAGCCTTTTACTTGGAATGAAAATTGTGTGTACAAATTTGAAAACAAATCAAGGATCTCTTTTGTGTACGTACATTAATTTGACGTTACTTGTTATATTTTCAGTGTCTGTAATGTGACACAAACGGAAACGATCTGTTCAAAATGGCAGCGATTTGTTCCGGACGACCTGGTTGGTTAGGGAATCTCGGAATAGCATTGCTAGCCACATTGTTTTTGATACTGATTATATCCATCGTTCATATATTCAAGTCCAACTCGTTGTTAAGCCATGATATTGACACTGCCAACAAAGAGAACACTCAACGTCTAACACAAATGGTTAACGACTTTGAAATTCTAAAGAAGCAGAACGATGCATTAAAGAACTTTATATTAGGGTATGTTTGCGTACAGCACATTATGTATATACGTATGTAAAAAAAAGGAAAGTTCAGCAAAACACTAAAAATGCAAAAATGCAAAAACATTGAAACGGAGTACTACGATCTTTTCATTGTATAGACTAACAATTTCCAGAGAAGGATCGAAATCTATACAAGGGGACCACTTAGGCTCTGTGCAAGACAAGCTTGAGAAAGTGTCGGTCTATTATGACCTGATAGATCATCAAGATGGATCAAAACATGGTGTTCCCTCTTCAGAATATAAGGAACTGCGACGGCGATTGAGAAACAACGTTCAGGAGATGTGGTAAATATAATAATAACTGATCAGACATTAAAACAAAATATGCTTAACATGTTACATGAAAAATTACGTTCTTAGTTTTACATTACAGGTATTACATTAGCACCGAGTTAAATAAGTTCAAGAAGCACATTGATGAATTCACGTATGATCAAAGAGAGAAGGAAATACAGAATGTGATGAAAAATGCATGGGAGAATAAAAAGTCACTTATAATAAATATCGATAAATTAAAGAAGGCTGATGGTTACCATGAATGGCGGGAAAAAGAAGCAAAAGATTTATCTGATCTAGTTCAGAAACGATTTAGGTAATGCAGCTTGCGCGATATGATATAATCCATTAAAGTATTTAATATATCAAAATTTAAGCTATTTTAGTCTTGCTAACCTAATCTAGCTATCTTATATTTACTTTAAAGGTACCTACAAAATCCTGCTGATTGTAATAAGGAAAAGAAGCTGATATATAGTTTAAATAAAGTTGTGGTTTTGGCTGTCAGGTAAGAAAATTAAATTATGATAATCAAGTCGTTAAATAATGAAATAAAATGAGTGTATTTTTTTCTGCAGATTCATCACATCACGTACTGCTTTTTAGTGGCTTGCGGTACAGAAAGAACATTAGTAATGAAATCTAAAGGGTGGAGATATCACAGAGATGGCTGGGAATCTGTTTTTAAACCCCTCAGCGACACTTGTTTATCTACAACCGGTACTTCGCATTCTAATCTGGAGATTCCTCTAAACAAGTAATATCTCTGCCAATTGTAGACAATGTTTATCCTAAACCAAGGTTCCAGCCACCCAGCGTACCTGCAGACTTAGCGCCAAGACTGGAGAAGATTCACGGTCATCCTCTAGTTTAATGGGTAGGACAAGTGTTAAAATATTTAATGCAACCTCAGGAATAATATCTATTTGCGGAGTAAAATGTTGGTTTACAAGTAAATCAATTAAGATTACGTCAAGATAGGTTATTGAAGTTTTGACGTTTACATTAACTACAACAATATGTAATAGCGATAATGATTTCTGACATTTCAAGATCTTTACAAATTAAGTAAACACGTACGCTCAATTAATACCAAAGTTATCGAAGCAAGAGCAGCTTATAATGCATTAAAGAAAAACAAAATTATTATTAATTAAAAACATGAGAAAAAGTTACGGAAGGAGGAACAATTAATTTTACAAACAAAAGAAAATTGGAAAAATAAAGTAGTGAATGATATATGTGATTTATTTAATGGAAATGAAAAGGATAATTTTTCTTCAAATGATTTTAATACTGATGAGTATAATCAATTAATGGAAGCTGTTAATTCAAAAGATTTTGTTCATTCAACTCCGAAAAGTATGGTGGATTATCCAATTATACAAAATTCAGAAAACAATTTTTTCATTGTGTTGAACGTTGAAAAAAAAGTAATTGAACCGATAATTAAAGTAAATAAAAATTCGGAAAATGACAAGAATTTATTGAACAAACGTGGAACCTATGTTACTCCATGTCCTAACATAAAGGTAATCCACCAAAAACCTGCTCAAAAAAAGTTTAAAAAAGATTTTATAAAAATGGCAACAGGTTACCTCCACGTATGATTAATAATAAAAAAGTTTATCTTTTTAACACTTGTCCATATGATTCAGTCACTGAAGTTGTAGCTGCTGCTTGTTGCAATTCTAAAAACTTTAAGGATTTTGTTACTTCACAAATGAGAAAAGAAACTATTTGTTTTTTTACATGTGTAAATAATTATATTGAACACGGAGCTACAGCGTCGTTTTACAAATTACGAGCAATATTGTTAAATTCATTATATCCGTCTGCTGGTAACAATATAACTTGTGAAGACTATGTTTGCGATTTATTTAGTAAACTAATGAGAACATACGATGTAAATATTGAAACAATAACGTGTCAGAATTCTCAATGTTGTGCAGTTAATTCGCGGAATATACCAGTTTTAAATTTAAGCGCGAAAATAGTCTGGGAAAAAGGTATGCAACATTTGAATGAGAGTGTAGATGAGTTCATACGCGCAAAAATTATCTATTGTCAGAGCTGTCATATAAACTCCGCTAAAAAAATGATCCAAATTTGTGATTACTTATGTTTAAATATCGAACATTTTTATGAAACTTCGATTCGTTTCCCTGATAAGACTTTTCCGAACACTAATTTAAATGATATTCCAACTACAAGTACAAGACAAATATTATATTTTGTGTGGTGTAATCCAGTTTATACCACCTACTATTATCAATGGTATAGGACATTATGTTGCATACGTTAGGTCACTCACCAACAAATGGACTGAATATAATGATCTCTGTAAAGAACCAACAAATATTGTTAATTTACCGGCAATTAGAATATCGTTATTACTTTATGTATTACTTTAACTAATTTTAATAACTTTTCTTACCAAAGAAAACAAACCAAAGATAACATTAAATATCGGCAATAGTTGTATGCATAAAAAATTGCTGTATCTGTAAGATGTGGAACATCTACAAAAATATAGTTATTTACTTTTGATGGTTATATCTAAAAGAAATACATTTTGTTCAAAATGGAATATATATATATATATTCCATTATATATATATATTATATATTACACAACACACACACACACACACACACACACACACACACGCACGCACACACACACACACACACGCGCACACACACACACACACACACTCACACACATGGTTAACAATTACAATATTTAAGCACGCACGGTATGTGTGTATATGTATGCATGTATGTATATAATAAAAAAATTGTAAAAACTAGAAAAACGGCGCTATTGTACACACGTACAAAATATTTATGCTATATTAATATTTATAATGACTTTATAATGACGATATATTTACTACTATTAATAAACAAAATATAAGAAACAGAGATAAAGTGTTTTAAATTATTTTAGCCTTTCATATTATAATTATGTTAAAATAAGAATATACATGTTGCATAAACAAGTTGTAGATAAACAAGTGTCGCTGAGGGGTTTAAAAACAGATTCCCAGCCATCTTTGTGATATCTCCACCCTTTAGATTTCATTACTAATGTTCTTTCTGTACCGCAAGCCACTAAAAAGCAGTACGAGATGTGATGAATCTGCAGAAAAAAATACACTCATTTTATTTCATTATTTAACGACTTGATTATCATAATTTAATTTTCTTACCTGACAGCCAAAACCACAACTTTATTTAAACTATATATCAGCTTCTTTTCCTTATTACAATCAGCAGGATTTTGTAGGTACCTTTAAAGTAAATATAAGATAGCTAGATTAGGTTAGCAAGACTAAAATAGCTTAAATTTTGATATATTAAATACTTTAATGGATTATATCATATCGCGCAAGCTGCATTACCTAAATCGTTTCTGAACTAGATCAGATAAATCTTTTGCTTCTTTTTCCCGCCATTCATGGTAACCATCAGCCTTCTTTAATTTATCGATATTTATTATAAGTGACTTTTTATTCTCCCATGCATTTTTCATCACATTCTGTATTTCCTTCTCTCTTTGATCATACGTGAATTCATCAATGTGCTTCTTGAACTTATTTAACTCGGTGCTAATGTAATACCTGTAATGTAAAACTAAGAACGTAATTTTTCATGTAACATGTTAAGCATATTTTGTTTTAATGTCTGATCAGTTATTATTATATTTACCACATCTCCTGAACGTTGTTTCTCAATCGCCGTCGCAGTTCCTTATATTCTGAAGAGGGAACACCATGTTTTGATCCATCTTGATGATCTATCAGGTCATAATAGACCGACACTTTCTCAAGCTTGTCTTGCACAGAGCCTAAGTGGTCCCCTTGTATAGATTTCGATCCTTCTCTGGAAATTGTTAGTCTATACAATGAAAAGATCGTAGTACTCCGTTTCAATGTTTTTGCATTTTTGCATTTTTAGTGTTTTGCTGAACTTTCCTTTTTTTTACATACGTATATACATAATGTGCTGTACGCAAACATACCCTAATATAAAGTTCTTTAATGCATCGTTCTGCTTCTTTAGAATTTCAAAGTCGTTAACCATTTGTGTTAGACGTTGAGTGTTCTCTTTGTTGGCAGTGTCAATATCATGGCTTAACAACGAGTTGGACTTGAATATATGAACGATGGATATAATCAGTATCAAAAACAATGTGGCTAGCAATGCTATTCCGAGATTCCCTAACCAACCAGGTCGTCCGGAACAAATCGCTGCCATTTTGAACAGATCGTTTCCGTTTGTGTCACATTACAGACACTGAAAATATAACAAGTAACGTCAAATTAATGTACGTACACAAAAGAGATCCTTGATTTGTTTTCAAATTTGTACACACAATTTTCATTCCAAGTAAAAGGCTGGGGCTACACTATGCGCGATTTCGCGAAAACGCGCATAGTGTAGTCCCAGCATAACTCCAATACTCTCGAATGACATACGTAACTTATTAAATTTATCACGAATCACGATCCTACAGAGGTAAACGCATATACGCGTCACGTAACGATTTTTAACACTTCAAATATCTCGACTGTATCCTCGCGTTAATTCACGTGGTGCTCTCCCCGAAACGGTTACTGTCGATTATTGTCGCAAAGCAGGGAAATCGAAAAATAAACGCGTGTCACCTCCTGACAGTCCTGACACGAACAAGCCAAGCTGCACGGTACGAAGTGGCGTTAATTACCTTCACTAAGTATATGCCATCGTTCCAGCCTCTGTACCTTTGCCCTTCGAGCTCATCTCTTGCCCGACATGACATACACGTATAATGCTGGGTCTAATGCGAGTCGCAAAGTCGTGAGTCGCAAGAATTGGCCAATCACAATCGAATTTGAGGAGAATAATCGACTGTGATTAGTCAATTTTTGCGACTCACGACTTTTGCGATTCGCATTGTAGACCCAGCATAAATGTACATACATATACGACTAGCGCGGTGGGATAATAAATCGATGACAACTGTACGAGAGACGACGTGACGTACCGTTGCGAGATCGGAAGAAGAGTTAAACCCCCTGGTCCCTGAGCCGAATCACAATCAATTACAAACGATTTACAAACAAAATATACTTAAATAAATTAAAAATTATCAAATTTAGTAATTTCTGTCGGCTAGCTTCATATAGCGTTTTTCATTGGCAGAACTGGTGTATCAATGCATTCTGTTCCTATTCCCTATTTCTATTGTCTGTATCTTTGTATTGTGTTGCGCCCCTAACAGTTCAATGTTATTAATATATGAAATTTATTAACATATGTAATTTATTAACACAGAATAAAGGAACAGAGAAATGGCGCTAAGGAACAGTGATAAATTATCATTTTATATTCTGTATGTACATATGTTAATATTAAACTGTTCCCTATTCCCTGTTCCCTATTCCCTATTTTTTTTATTGTGCGCAGCCCTTGACGCGTTGTTGTTCGTTGCCGTCCTTGGACAGGACCAGACATGTTTCAACACGTTACGCGCGCATCCTTTGTCTGGACCATATTTTGGAGTTTCTATTTTTCCTTAGAGAGACTGCTGCACACACTAAAATGTCATTCCGTAACAAAAAAGAAAATCTGGCAGGATGGACTAGAAAGTAATTAAGGCTTTCACACATAAAATTCCTTAAGGACGTAAAGCATATGCTTAAGATAATTGATCAATCTCAATCGAGTTTGTAACTACGGATGACACACAATACTCGATTGGGATTGGTCGATTTTCTTACTTACGATTATGACTAAAACTTTGTTACGTGCAATAGCCTTAACAACAGAATAAAAATAAAAAATTATTATTGGTTGATACCTATATGCGTTATGCAAAAGTCTGTGCTTCAGCATTTAATTTATTTTTTTTAATAAAAATGCAATAAATCATTAAAGTAATGATGGAGCAATTAAGGAGCAATCGTTTTATGTTGGATATGCTTGCAGAGAAATATAGTAAATATGTTATTCCAAAGAAATAAGTGGTTTTTTGCTAAAATATCATTAAAAATTAATTATACGAATGGAGCAATCGAATATCCCAACAGAGCAAGCGAGAAACAGTTATTCTACGAAAAATCAATAGGAAATGTTGACTAAACTCTTTGAGATATAGTTATAAACGATAGAGCTGTTATATTACGTTTGAATATTCCGCCGTTGGCTGCCGAACCATATAGTTACAATAGGCGGCCGATAGGTGGCGGCGGCGTCACTTGTGAAATGATCAATTTGCTAATTTTTTAATAAAAATGCAATAAATCATTAAAGCAATGATGGAGCAACGCTTAGCAATTAAGGAGCAATCGTTTTATGTTGGATGTACTTGCAGAGAACTATAGGAAATATGTTATTCCAAAAAAATGAATGGTTTTTTGCAAAAATATCATTAAAAATTATTTATACAAATGGAGCAATCGAATATCCCAACAGAGCAAGCGAGAAACAGTTATTTTACGAAAAATCAATAGGAAATGTTGACTAAACTCTTTGAGATATAGTTATAAACGATAGAGCTGTTATATTACGTTTGAATATTCCGTTGGCTGCCAAACCGTATAGTTACAATAGGCGGCCGATAGGTGGCGGCGGCGTCACTTGTGAAATGATAAATTTGTTAATTTTTCAATAAAATATGCAATAAATCATTAAAATAATGATGGAGCAATAAGGAGCAATGGAGGAGCAATCGTTTTATGCCGGTTTTAGTTGCATAGGGTTATTATAAATATGTTTTTCAATAAAAATTAAAAATTTTTCGTTTTTATTAAATATCTCCAAAAATATTAATTTTAAAAGGGAAGCAATCGTTGATTCTGAGGGAGCAATTAGGGAGCAATCGTTTGAGCTATAGATCATTAAAAAATATGAACTTCCAGCGCCAACTTATTTCCGGTGATTTGGAGAGAAAGTATTGCAGAACCACATAGGAAATAAAGGCAGCAGAATTGGAAGGGAAAGGAAGGAGAAAAGAGGCAAGGAAATTTCCAATAAAATTCCAGGTTAGATTGCAACGTGGTCAAAAGGCGACGGCGGAGACAGGTAGGAAGAAGAGAGGGAAGCCAGGTGGTGAGTCAAGCGACACCTGAGGTTAGATAATTGGCCGATAAGGTAGGAATGCTATAAAGTATCCGAAAATATAAGAGGACCGATAAGTCAGAAAGTGATAAATGAATACAGGAAACGGACAGGAAGGAAAGAAGCGGCTCAGTCGGCGAAGAAGAAACAGAAGGAGAAGGGAAAAGGAACAATTGTGGAATTTTTGAGAGAGAGAGCTGGAAGCGTCGGGTCAGAGACATCAATAAGCAAAAGGAAAAGAGAAGAAGAGGAAAGAGCAGAAGCGGAGAGAGAACTCTTAGGAAAATTTGGAAAAATGAGAAAAATATACAGATCTCCAGTGAAGAAGGAGGACACAGGAGCCTGCACAGAGGAAGATAAGAAAATGGGAGAAGAAATGAAGGTGCTAACGAAAGTTATGAGAGAAATAAAAGAAGAACTCAGAAGAACGCGAGAGGAGTTAAGGGAGAAGATAAAAGATCTGAAAGAACAGTGGAAAAGAAAGGAAGACGGTTGGGAAGAAAGAATAAAGGCGGTGGAGTACAAGATTGAGAATATAGTCACGGGTGAAGACGGAGCCCTACAGGAGAAAATAAAGAAATTAGAAATGCAGGAAGAAATAAGAGAGAGAAAGGGAAAGAGGAACAATATCGTGATAAAAGGATGGGAGGTCGCACAGAGAGACTCACTGGAAAAGGCGGTGGAGGAAATGATAAAGAGGGAGCTTCACGCTGATGTAACAGTAATAGAAGCTTTCTGGACAAGAAGAGGAACGAATATGATTACAGCAAAGCTGAAGAATAAAGAACAGAAAAGGATAGTTATGATTAAGAAGAACAACCTAAAAGACGGAAAAACATAATCATTGACAACGATCTAACCTGGAAAGAAAGGCAGATACAGAGGGAAATTCGTCTGATAGCAGAGACGGAGAAGACAGGAGGAGCGAAGGTGAAAATCAGCTATAGAAAACTACAAGTAAATGAGACGAAATTCGTATGGAAAGAGAGAGAGGGCCTGAAGAAGCAAAAATTGGGCCTATAAATGGGCGGGCAGAGTGCAAAGGACTTGAAGCGGCCGCTCCGGCGAGTTTCGCGCGAGCGGAGCTCGTGGGAGGGAGGGTTGCAAGAGAGAAGAAGATCGGAGCGAGAGAGGAAGGAAGAAGACGAGACAAGCTGAGGGATAATAAGAAGATAAAGATAGGCTTTTGGAATGCCGCAGGCATAGATAATAAGGATGCGCAATTTTGGGATTACATAAAAAAATTTGATATAATCGGAATGGTGGAAACATGGATCGAAGAAAAGCGATGGAATAGAATAAAAGAACATTTGCCAGAAGAATTCAACTGGACGTGCGAATACGCCAGGAGAGAAAAAAGTAAAGGAAGAGCTATGGGAGGAATTATCACAGGAATAAGGAAAGGCATCATGGAAGAACAAGAGGGAGGCGAGAAGAAGAACACGGAAGGCATACAGGTAAGAAGAGTGAGATTAGGCAGAAACTTGGAATATAGTGACAGTATACAATGGAAACGAAATATCAGATATCATAGAAAAAATAAAAGAATTAATTCCCGAAAATTCCCGGAAAATGAGCTCCAATCGACTGGGAGCTGCACACGCAGGCAGCAAATGTGGACGGAAGAAGATATAAAAAAATTCAGAGATGTTAGAAAGCACAGAACTTGTAGTCAGGATTGGAGGAATCATGGACAGAATTGAAAGAGACGGTAAAGAGGGCAACACAGGAGAAAGAGATAATTAGAAAGAAAAGAGAAAAAGGAGATAAAAAATGGTGGAATAAAGAGTGTCGAGACAGAAAAAGAGAATTAAGAAAAATACTCAGAAAAGCAAAAAAGGACGAAAGACTTCTAGAGGAATATAGAACTTGAAGACGGCAATATCAAAGGTTTTGTAAGGAGAGAGAGGAAAAATACAGAAAGGATGAGGAAGAAAAAATTAGAAACATCAAAACAGAAACGGAAGCATGGAAATATATTAATATGGAAAAGAAAAGAAGAATAGGTATTTTAAAAAGGATAACGAATGAAGAATGGAAACAGCATTTTATGGCACTTCTTCAGGGATCAGAAGTCAGAGGAACTACAGAGGAAGACGAAGCAGGAGAGGCGAGCAACACGGAAGAAAACATTACAATGGAGGAGATGGAGAACCAGATAAGAAGATTAAAAAAGAAAAAAGCGGCTGGGGAAGACGAAATAAAAAATGAGGCATGGCTATACTGCACAGGGAAAGCGAAACTTAAACTGTTAGAGATCATTCAAAAAGTATGGAAAGGAGAAGGTTTTCCGAGAAGTTGGAGGAAAGGAGTAATTGTCCCTATACATAAAAAAGGGGATAAAAATGTGGCTTCAAATTACCGGGGAGTCACATTATTAAATACAGTATATAAAATCTACGCAATGATATTGGAAGAAAGACTAAGGAAGGAAGTCGAAGAAAGAAAGGCTTTACCGGAAACGCAGGCAGGATTTAGAAGAGGAACGAGGTACAATGGACAACATCTATATTTTAAACTATGTAATAGGTAAAGAAATACAAAAGAAAGGAGGCAAAGTGTATACATATGCATTCTTCGCGGATTTGAAAGCAGCATTCGACAGAATAAATAGAAAGAAATTATGGATAATAATGCGAAGAAAGGGAATAAGCCAACACTTAGTCAGAAGAATAGAAGAAATTTATAAAGAAACGACCAACACAGTACCTATTAATAGACGGGAAACAGACAGAGGAATTTTGGACAGAATTAAGGGTAAGACAAGGATGCCCACTAAGCCCTACACTTTGCTTTATATATTGCAGATACAGAGGACGTGCTGAGGAAGGGACAAGCGGGAGGACTGGTGATAGGAAGAGAGAAGTTATGGAGTTTGGTATATGCAGACGATATAGTACTAGTTGCGAAAAACGCGAACGAAATGAAAGAAATGCTGAGGAGCTTTGCGAAATTTTTAGAAAGAAGGGACTTAATCTTAAGTGTGGAAAAGTAAAAAATGATGACATTTAGAAGAACAGGAGGGATGAGAAAAAAAGAAAATTGGCTCTGAAATGGTAGGGAAATAGAAGAAGTAGATCAGCTTAAATATTTAGGGTACACGTTGCAAAGGAATAATAGACCAGATAGACACATAAGAGAAACGGTTAAGAAGGCCATAAGTGCTATGAAACAGGTATGGGGAATAGGACAAAGAAAATTCGCGGGAGATTTTAGGAGAAGGATATGGATGCTTAATCACTTAGTAAAGAGCATTTTAATGTACGGAGCGGAAATATGGGGGTGGAATGAATATGCGGCAGTAGAAAGATGTCAGGACAAATATATAAAATGGTCGTTAGATTTAGATTGGAATACACCAGGATATATAGTGAGGAAAGAAACAAAAACGAAGGTATTACGAATAGAGTCAGGGAAAAGAGCAGTAAAATTTGAGGAAAAGATCAGGGAAAGCACATCTAACAGAATACTTAAGGAATGTATGATTGAGATAGAAAAGGCCAGGCAAAATAAGACCAGATGGGAGATAGACAGAGAAATGTACTTTCGTAGGAACGGTATGTCCGGGGAGGAAATAAAAAGAATAAGAGAAGGAGGAGGAGATGTTACAGTTAGGTTAATTGAAAGAGATATATAAATTCAGAAACAGATACAATTTAATAGAATACAAGAGTCTAGATTTGAGAAAAAATATAAAGAACTTTATTCAATAGAGATACCAGAGTATTTAAGAAAACCTGGAAAGAAGGACCATCAGAAAATTATAGCGAGGTTTAGATGCGGGAACGAAGAGCTAAGTAGTAATTTTTGGCGAGATCAGGAGGAAATACTTTGTAGAATTTGTCAAAAGGAAGTTGAGACAATAGAACTATCTATCAAAGAGATGCAGGGAAGAGATGAGAAGTAACATGAGCATGGTGCAATTACTGTCGGGGAAGGGAGAAGGAATTAGCTGGATGAAAAAGATTATTAAAATAAGAGCAGAAAATAGAATTAAAGACTAAAGAGCGTTTTAGAATAAAAACTACATTAGGCAAGAAAAGGACAGGCGTAGTAATAGGCATTAAAGTATGTATAATCTTTATGTAGTTCTGTATATTAGCGGCGTCTTTTTTGTTTTTCTTAAATGCGGACTGTGATAACGACATGGCATTATTGTAAAATTGTATTGTAATACCTCCTTTCAATGTTAAAAGGCAAGAAATAAATAGTTTATCTATCTATCTATAATTATATATGGTCATATAAAAATGGAAATATAATCTCTTGAACAATATTAGATGGCTATATATAAAAATATATGATTATATATTCCATAAAACCTCTGTAAGTATAACCTTATATAGCCATGTATGGTCTTATACGCTTGTATATTATCATGTCTGATCACGTAAAAATATATTTATAAAGTTAAAGATAATCATATATGAACATATATCTCCGCTTTTCCTACGGTGTCCGAAAATTTGACCATATATCCCCACTTTAACTCCCGTTGGCTAAAAATCAAACAACGTTTTGCGCTTCACCTCTGTTGCCTGGTTTTCCGTCTTCTTCAGTCTAATACTCCTCCTTACCTTCAACGTCTCTTGCATCTGAACTCCGAGCTCCATGCTGTTAACGCCCCAAATACTCGTTACCCCGACCTTCTTTCCTTTCCATCGCATCACTCTACCAAGTTTCGCGCTTCTTTTTCCTACTGTGCAGTCAAATATTTCAATGACCTTCCCTCTACCATAAGATCCTTAACCTCCTTGCCTTCTTTCCGTACAGCTACATCCACCTTCATTTCATCGACTGCACTTCCTGCCAGAAATGCATCTCAACCTGCGCATCACTGATTGCTTGCGGTATGTCGTGTCTGCTAACGCGTACACGTGCGAGTGTGTGTGCGTGCGTATATTCTATGTGTTACTGCGTGTGTATTGTTAAGTTCCGCGACGAATGTATTTACGATAAAAATTTTACTCTCGTGAGCGAATCCATCGTTCTTATATTGTATGCTTTATATATTAACTTACACTGTCTCCTCTGGTAGGCTTAGTAACAACACGTGTTGATGCCTCACCATTTCCGTGCACTCATTATTTATACTCTCTATAACTGTATTCTCCACCAAGCATCGCAATAAATTAAATTAAATTAAATTTAAAAAATATACTCGGATCTATCTATAAGTTTGTATAACTGTTATAAATATTCTTCTGGTATATTATTTTACTTGACAATCAAATTAATATTAGATATTATTTCTAGTTTCAATTTACACAATTGCGTTTTAAGTCCGTCAAAGTCCATATTGGCACGCAGTTTAAAAAACTGAAAAATGTATTTAATAATAATTGATATTGTGAAATATTATTAAATACCAAGATCCACTTCGACCAAAAACGGCACTTTTCATAGCTTATGTTATTTTAAATTTTCCTTTTTTTCTAATTTTGCATAGGACATTTAATTTTTTTTAATTGGCATTAATTTTTATTAAATATTTTCGTAAACAGTGAAATTTTACCTGTAATAATTCGTGAAAAAAAACTGTTATATAATATATATTATAGTTCTTATAAATAAATATATTAATCGTATCTATTATTTTGCAAACATACCGTATAATTTAAACTGAAAATAATATAATCATATATGAACTTATATAGTCATATAAGATTATATATGATCAGATCAAATAATGCATTTTAAAGTATCCGATAGATGGCATTCGATGGGATCTGTTTTTCGAACTTAAAAATTGACAGACAGTGTTATAAGAACGGTATCAAAAGACACGACACTGTCTCGCGCTATGGAGTGGTACAATTTTTGTATCAGTTGCATCGTGGAGTCCACTTTTATAATAAAGTGGCACACTTAAAAAAACGGGTACTTTTTAAAAAAATTTTTCAATTTTTTACATGCATTTAGTAATACATGTAATTTTATACAGAGTATCATTAAAAACAGGTTGATATTGAATTTGGCGATAATCGGTAAAAAGGTCCTGTCTTTATATTGAATTTTTCAAAATTTTAAATGCCTTTAACTCAAAAACTGATCAACCAAATCTTAAAGAATTATATATGAAATAATGGTAAAAAAGACTGAAGAATATAATAAAATTAGAAGTAGTCCAATATTTCAAAATCTACAAAAGTTAGAGCAACCATGGGCATTTCTAAAAAAATTCAAAATTTTATGAAGAAAAAACTCTTTTACCGATTATTAGATATACCGATAATCAACCTAATCTTAAAGTATTATATATGAAATAGGGGTAGAAAAGACTGAAGAATATAATAAAATTAGAAATAGCCCAATATTTCAAAATTTGCAAAAGTTATAGCAACGACGGATATTTCTAAAAAAATTCAAAAATTTTTTTAAAAAGAACCCTTTTACCGATCATCGCCAAATTCAATACCAACCTTCCTTAAATAATACTCTATCGATTAAAAAAAAATTCAGCCCGATATCTCAATATTTGCGGAAGTTAGAGCAACCACGGACATTTCTAAAAGAATTCAAAATTTTTTTAAAAAAGAACCCCTTTACCGATCATCGCCAAATTCAATACCAACCTTCCTTGAATGATACTCTATCGATTAAAAAAAAATTCAGCCCGATATCTCAATATTTGCGGAAGTTAGAGCAACCACGGACATTTCTAAAAGAATTCAAATTTTTTTTAAAAAAGAACCCCTTTACCGATCTTCGCCAAATTCAATACCAACCTTCCTTACGGGTTACGAAGGAGACGAGGAACGTTGTGTACGAAAGCGGCCGGAGCGACGTTTAAAATATACATATGCATATATCGTGCGAATACGCATACATTTTTTCTTTTTTGTTCTTGATGAGATAAATAAATATATAAATACACGTATGTGTATCTCAAGATGACAATTATACGTTTCTTTTTTTTTGTTACGTCAAACTCCGAAATTTGTAGAATATTATGTTTTGGAGGATAACAAGGAAAAGGCTATCTAGAGGAGGGGAGATAGGAAGACGTAACGAGATCTTATCGTATCTCGGCTGCACGCTGGAAAAGGCGCGTGCTTCGAGACGAATGCACGTTTCGGGAAATTCCAGTCATGGGTCAACGTCCAGTAGGGACGCTATTACGCCTACTGTGAGTTTCGTGCACTCGTGGTCCTGTTTTCGGTCAAGGATATTATCCCTTTTACCGGGGATCGGACCTTGTGCGATTTTTGAGAGAGCGAGGGAGCTGAAGACGAGGTCTTATTCTATGAAAAATTTGGTATTCATTTTACAATATATATATATTTATTAATAACGAAGATACTTAAACATTTGTTACAAAAATCCAATAATATTTAAGCATAATTACAATAAAGAAATAGGCAAATCATTTTATATACGCATGTGTACGAATGTGAGGTGTATGTGTGTGTGTGTGAAGGGGCGCGGGTGTTACATAGGTGCAGAGGTCATCGAACAGGATTTTCAGGGGAAAGCCCTGGTGAAAATAGAAAGCCTCTCCGAGCGTCAAAGAAGCGTAAATGAAGAGATTTAACGCTTCTTTGACACTCCAATGACTTTCCATTGACTCCTTGCGGTTTCGAATACCCATACACGCTTCCCAAACGCTCCCCGAACGCTCCATAAAGTGTGTATGAAGCCCATCGATACACTTCTCGCACACTTCACTGATTGACACTTCGTCTACGCTTCCCAAACGTTCCGTAAAGAGTGTATGAAGCTTATCGATACATTTCTCGCACACTTCACTGATTGACACTTCGTCTACGCTTCCCAAACGCTCCGTAAAGAGTGTATGAAGTTTATCGATACACTTCTCGCATACTTCACTGATTGACACTTCGTCTACGCTTCCCAAACGCTTCGTAAAGAGTATATGCAGCTTATCGATACACTTCTCGCACACTTCACTAATTGAAACTTCGTTGACGCTTCCTAAACGCTTCACAAAGAATATATATACAAAGCATTGTGATATGCTTCGTGCACACTTCTAGGATAGAACTTAAAAATCTTTTGTTTATGCTTGTTACCAATCATTTTTATAACGTGCGCTAACGAAGCTTTTCATCGTTACGTTTCTTTGAAATTCGTATATTTTATATTAATAAAACAAAATCGTGGCATAATAATATACTTATTAAAATATAGACTTATTATAATATATACTTCAAGAAATTATTTAAAAAACTTATTCAAACTAATAATAAAGTTGAGAATAATTTAAAACTTTGTAAAAAAGAGGGACAAATTTTGTTTGTTATTTAACTTTCTGTGTAAATACCATGTTATAAAAATATTTTATGAATTTTGCTTATATCTTATTTTGCCATTCTGCTTTTTTCAAAAACTATGCATTGCCACTGCTAAAAAATGAGTTTGAAAAAATATTTATAGGACTTTACATTGGGTTAAAAAATCTAGTAATCAAGATTGAAAGTAATATTATCTTTATTAATATAACATTATAGGCTGAGTATATATTGGCTACATATTAAAGGCACATGAATACAAGAACTGTTATAATATATTTCAGTATACAGACAAATTGAGTCTAATGCTATCGTGCTATGTAACAATTGTTTGGTTTAGGTATATACATCATTGTTATGTCATATATACCAATGACGTATATAAACTAATTAGTAAATCACTAATCACCGTAACAACCAAATGGCATTTTGCATAAATATTTGTCGCTTACGAGATCTATAAATACACATTGAGCATCTATATCAAAGGGTTGAATACAAAAATATTTCCCGTAACCTGTAAATCGTTTGACTTGAGTATATTTAAAGCCTTGATCAGACAACAAAGGTTCCTTCTGCACTACAACCTCTTGCACTAGAAGTAATACTTTTGTATCAGACATACTTATAATTTTTTTTATGACGGCAATTATTTTATAACGAGTTAAAATAAATGAATCATTATGTTTTATATTAACTGCATAATCTTCAGAACAGTATCTTATACCATTACACAACATTCTTTTAAACGACGTACAATCTTCTAAATCAAAATTGTATTCTTGAACGCAAGTATATTGCTCAGGTGAAAATGTACAAACCTCTTTTTTACCTAAAAGAATTACTCCTTCGCATCTAATAAAATGCTGCAACTTTTTTTGTAGAACATTTTCACAAAATGTCATTATCGATTTTGTTGATATTAATTCATTGCACAAAATTGAAAAATCGCTAAATATCAAAAACTTGCGAGCTATTTGCTTTACAACTTTACCAGGGCTTTGCAACAACTGCAGCAAGTGACGATTTTGTCCTTCATAAACAAAAGCATTATGAGTCCAAAGGGGACCCTAGTTAAGAACACTTTGTGCAATGTGAGTTAAAAGATGCACATTTAATATCATTGATGTTACACCAAAGTATTTGTTAAATAAGAAAATATAAGTCAAAAATAACTTGTGCGTCTGTTCAATATCTTCTTTTGTAACAGACTTTTGCAGAAGAATATTTGTAGCTTTTGATAGCATAGCAAGATGCTTTAAATATTTGTTCTTTAATAAACCTTTCAAACACGGTATACAATAAAAAATCAACTAAGATCTCCATTCAGACGCTTTCCAGATACTAATTTGTGAAAGAGAGCGAACGGATCGAGTGATAGAAGTCAATGCACATATGTGGGTGAAACGTTCATCAATGGCACATATTATGTGCTTCATAGCTATTTCATCATTGTCTCCTATTTTCCAAAACTTTTTACGGCTACAGTCAAAAAGCAATTCTGTATGCAATCGAATAACACCCAGAAGTATACAATGCATATAATCTGGTACACAACCAGCAATCAAATTAAAGAAATGCAGTTGTAATAACGCTGTTGGTCCCTTCACGCCTTTTACGTATTTCTTCCTTATATCGCGTTCATTTTGTTTTTCAAACGTTTTTTCGATGTCTTTTATAGTAGATTCTGTTGTTCGTTCAGGTGCTTTTTGTATACATGGAGGGAATCTCTGCCCTTTTATTGTATGTTCAGCTTTTTGATAACAAAATGTACATGCATAGTAAGCATTAATGCCAGACATATTTAATATCTGAAATCGAGCAACAGAATCAACAATAGCGCACAAAGGAATCGCTTTGCTTACCACATCTTTCCCGTTATGATTCCAATGAAAGCCGTGAAGGGACAACTTGTTAGCTTGTTCAACAAAAGGTTGTAAAAATACATTTTGATTTGGGTCCTTCTTCCCAATATACAATCCGGCAAGTAACACGTGTTTATTCCTTTCCTTTGGTGGCAATTCATTTATCGTAATATAAATAGGCCATATTGTTTTTCCACAAGATTTACCCATAGGAACGCCATCAGTGTTAAATAAATATGAAAAATTATAAATATGTGAAAGAACATTGCCATTATCAAAGTATTTTCTATATTCTGCTCCGTCATAGATATCTTCTAAAGCAGTATCATTAATTTTTGATCGATTAAATCTATAAGTCAGAAGAGAATCAACAATAGTTGTATTCTTAAAAAGTGTCTTAAATTGAGATTCTAAATCTACGGATAAAAAATAATTTGAGGAGGAAACAGTGATAACATTCCCACAATTGCAATCGACAGATCCTGATAAATTATTCGTATTTCCAAAATATCTTTCACATTCAGGACAAGAAATATGGTATTCCAAATAACTGTCTGATCGATCTATATGATTAAAATACATGTACTTGCTGCTTGGAATTCGTTCATCTCCGTACATAGCATTAATCATTTTCAATATATCAACTTGTGCTTGTCATGTCAAATTATGTCTTAATCCTAGAGTCAAACACATGAGTATAACGTCTACCGCTGTTGACTTTGCACACGAACATATAGGATATTTCTGGTTTCTCTTTTCCTCCCAAAAATTTTGTTCTTCATTGACAATGATGCAAGAAGACTGTTGACAGAAATATGGCTCAAATGTGTTGAAATGTGGAGAAGGTCGTGAGTTGTCCTCCAGATTTTCAAATTGATCTTCCGCAAAATTGTTTTCACAAAAACTCCTCAGTTCACATTCCTGATAACATATAAGCATAAGTAATTTCATATCAAGTTGTCGATTGTAAAGTATGTGAATTAAATTTTATAACAAAAAGAAATAAAAAGTTCTTATTTCTCTTATAGAAGTCTAATACCAAATTTGGTAAAATATACTGGTACTTACTGGTGCACATTAAAAGCTGTCATATACAAATTTACAATAGCATTAGTAATTAAAATAGTAAGATAATTGATACTATTATCATTATTTGTATTTCATATTAATAAGTGACAGTAAATAATTGTTATTTGTATATTATCTTACTGTTTTAATTATTTCTGCTATTGTAAATTTGTATACAAACAGCCTTTAATGGATACTAATAATGCGCATTTAGAGTCTAAGAACATTTACTATAAAATGTCATATTAAATAATCACCTCATCCACTAAGTTCACAAATTCCGTAAAATTGCAAGTTGGTGCATCATCTACATCACTAATTGACATACTCTCATTTATGTCATCACGCTCTGCATGTTTCTGAAATAAAAATAAGACAATTAGTATTCATTTTTACAAAAACTGAGATGTTAGAAAAGCATTAAAACTAATCTCTTTAAATAATTATAATACTTGAATCTTTACTAACCTGTACAATATTCTTATTAATCTGTTTTTTATGTGTCCTTTTTTTCCATCGATATGCAGTAGTGCGAGGAATTGCAACATCTTTGAAAAGATACTGCTTATATTTCATGATAAAAATTTCTTAATTTTTCCAATTATCTGCGAATTGCTTAAGAACTCCTTGATTTATCACGATGAATGCAAGCAGCGTCAGTTTCCAGGCGTAAATCGAATGTAAAGTCCAGAAATCGCACTTGACTTACAGAAGAATGCTAAACAGTCAACAATTGTATTCTTGACTTTTTTACAATCACACTGATTTGTTCTAGATTAAAATATAAAACTTCTCTGAGATGCCTGGCGAAAATAAAAATTGGAGCGTAAGTCTAATTAAGGACGTAAAGGGAGTGACAGAAGCGTAACAAAACTTGTAGGAAGCATATATTGGAACGTTCTGCTATTCTAAAGCCTATTCTACAATTGCGTAAAAGTAAGGAGTAAGAGTAAAGTAAGAAATTGACCAATCACAGTTGATTATTCTCCTAAAATTCGACTGTGATTGGTCAACTTCTTACTCTTACTCTTACTCCTTACTCTTACGCAATTGTAGAATAGTCTTAATTTACGCTTCCTAGAACTTTCATTTACGCTTCTGGCACTGTCCCTTTATATTCGATTTACGCTTCGATTTTTATTTTCGCTATGCGTCAAATATACGATTATTAATTATTTATTATTAATTATTTATGGATAATGACATTAAATACTTACGGAGCGAAAAACAAGCTTTGTCTAACAGCGAGTCGAGGAATCTTTTTTTATGTTTGAATATTATTCTTTTACACGTAACACGTAAGTGCGAGTTTCGTCCTTTCGTCCAATGTTGTTAGGTTAGACCGCTTTTTCGAGTAATATGTGCGTCGAAAGCTTCTTCTTTTTCTTTAGATTCCTGCCGCGTTTATCTCGTCTCCAGTGGCGAACTTCAGAGCGACGCCACGCGCCGTGCTCTGGTCTCCGTGTCCCCTCGTTGCGCCGATCCAGGCGATTTCGACGCGCGTCCCGAAATCGCGATAGATTCTCGACGATTCTCGACGTACACGCACTCCCCGCAAACTCCCTGTGCGATATTCGTCGTTACACGACGTTGTTTCTTAACCAATGAACGCGATGCGAGGAGTCAAGCCACGTGAATTTAGCGTCGAACGAGCACGGGCCCGTTTCGAATTTGCCGTTCACTCAAAGTTCGCCTCGACGGCGCGAGACACTTCCCGACGGGCTCACTTGTTGCTGCCGACGACGAGTGAGAAACGCTCTTACCGGCGTGTATTCGCTCTGCTGTGAATCACACGCGCGAAACGAACGACGATCGAGAAACCACCACGCGACGCGCCACTACCGGTGGTTGCGATCTCGCACGTAGAACGCGTAAAACGTAAGTGCAGGTTTCGTATTTTCGTCCAGAGAAATCCTTTTATAATTACTGCGTTTACATTTACGATTTTTTTGCGCGTTGAAAGCATCGATATATACTACTGGACCGTGCATATCACGTGAAAATCAGTCCGTGTCATAAAGAAGGATAGAGGGCATGTGCGGTGCGCCAATACCTATCTCTTTCTATTCAACACTGTAATATCGGTTGAAAAGATACAGAGATTTGCCGCACATGCGCTCTATCCTTTTCTATGATCAGCGGACCATTTTGGTACATTGTTTAGATACGGATGGCGCAGTCCAGTAGTATGTCGATAGTTGAAATAAGCGGTTGGCTGTGTTCGAGGAGCGCGCTATCGGTGCTTTGTCTGGTAAACGTAAACGCAGTAATTATAAAAGGATTTTTCTGGACGAAAATACGAAACCTGTACTTACGTTTTACGCGTTCTACGTGCGAGATCGCAACCACCGGGTCCACCGGTAGTGGCGCGTCGCGTGGTGGTTTCTCGATCGTCGTTCGTTTCGCGCGTGTGATTCACAGTAGAGCGAATACACGCCGGTAAGAGATCCCTCGTTTCTCACTCGTCGTCGGCAGCAACAAGTGAGCCCGTCGGGAAGTGTCTCGCGCCGTCGAGGCGAACTTTGAGTGAACGGCAAATTCGAAACGGGCCCGTGCTCGTTCGACGCTAAATTCACGTGGCTTGACTCCTCGCGTCGCGTTCATTAGTTAAGAAACAACGTCGTGGTAACGACGAATATCGTACAGGGAGTTTGCGGGGAGGGCGTGTACGTCGAGAATCGTCGAGAATCTATCGCGATTTCGGGACGCGCGTCGAAATCGCCTGGATCGGCGCAACGAGGGGACACGGAGACCAGAGCTCGGCGCGTGGCGTCGCTCTGAAGTTCGCCACTGGAGACGAGATGAACGCGGCAGGAATCTGAAGAAAAAGAAGAAGCTTTCGACGCGCATATTACTCGAAAAAGCGGTCTAACCTAACAACATTGGACGAAAGGACGAAACTCGCACTTACGTGTTACGTGTAAAAGAATAATATTCAAACATAAAAAAAGATTCCTCGACTCGCTGTTAGACAAATCTTGTTTTTCGCTCCGTAAGAATTTAATATGTCATTATCCATAAATAATTAATAATAAATAATTAATAATCGTATATTTGACGCATAGCGAAAATAAAAATCGAAGCGTAAATCGAATATAAAGGGACAGTGCCAGAAGCGTAAATGAAAGTTCTAGGAAGCGTAAATTAGAATAGCAGAACGTTCCAATATATTAATCACGGTATACTGTACGTATTACAGAAACAGTGCTTGCTCAGTCCGCCATATTAAACAATATGTTGCTTGCACATCAGTATTATATACTCCTTTCATGTAACTTCGTATGTACTTGATTTTAGAGAAGTTTTTATTTTGACCTAGAATAAATCAGTGTGGATTCTATAAGAAAGTCAAGAGTCCAGTTGTTGGCTGTTTAGCACTCTTCTGACATAAACCAAGCACGATTTCTAGTCTTCGACTGCCTGGCCGAAAACTTGCTAGCATTTGTCCTAATTGCGAACGAAAAGGTAATTCCGAATCGACCGTAATCAATGACGTGTACTAATTGACAGGCTGAGAGTAAAAATGACCTATCTGCAAGGTCCGAGCAAAAGTGAGTTAGAAATGTTTCCGCGCAAAAACGAATTGCTTGAGGTTCCGGGCAAAAACGAATCACAGAATAGCTCCGAGCAAAAACGACTCAAATACATAAGTCGTTTTTGCCCGCGAAGAAAACTCAAGTTGTTTCTGCCCGCGAAGAAAACTAGAGTCATTTTTGCCCGCACAGAAAACTCGACTTATTTTTGCCCGCGATGAAAAGTAGTCATTTTTGTCCGCGTCGAAAACTCGACTCATTTTTGTCCGCGTACAAAACTCGAGTCGTTTTTGCCCGCGCAGAAAAATTAACTCGATTTTGCCCGCGCAGAAAACTCGACGCGTTTTTGCCTATGACGAAAAGCATCCTTATTATGCCTGCTTTGAGAAATGAACTCGGTTCCCGTCCGCGTGGATAAATAAATTCATTATTACTCGGATTTTTTGTAATAGTTTTTTAAACATTTATATCCAAATTCCGAAGACAGAACTGTGACAAAACGTCACGTGATTTATGTATTGTCCCTTTTTCAAATTATTATGCACAGTTTTTTTAATTACTATGAAAATAATTAATTAGTTATCAAAGAAAAAAAGCAACGCTTCTCCGACGGGGTCGCATCCCAAACGGACGTGTTTTGACGTGTTGCTCATTTTCAACAATGCAATACAATCACGCACGCATGTTACTGAGTCGCCCGCTTTCTGCACACATGTATGGACAGGTATGTTTACATACGACGACACGTGATTTCTTTGTTTTCACCGGTTTTCATCCCATTTTCGCGTGAAAACTCGAGCAGCAAAGACGTAACATTTCATTCCAAGGCATTTTTCAGTGTTTTTATTAACAGTTTAACGTGATTTTAATTTTTCAAAAAAGTGATAATGAAAAAAGGTTTGTACGAGTTGAAATCTCAATTATTGTAATGATAAAAATGGTCAAAGTGTGTATAAATAAAATTTGTGATGACAATATTACTTCACATTCCAGACAGGCATAATGATGAGAGGAGTCCCGATTCAGATCAACAGATTCAGAAAAAGAGAATAGCACAAGCTCTGAAGAAGATTTGGAAGGTACAATTTTTAATCCATTATAAGCAAAGGTGTGCACGTGCACTTGTATAGAATCAAAATTCGATTTAATATTATTTGGAAGACAGTATACACATTTATATCAAGTTTACATATTTTTTTGCTATGCCATTGAAAATATTCCTAATATTTTATACGATTGTTAATTACATTTTTGAGTTAAACTATGTGAAAATTGTGATTTATCGTGATTGTGTTACGTATTGCGTGCATAGCCTTATTTTGTCATTTATTTCAATGCATATGCTCTTTTCGATTATACAGTGAACAGTAAACTTGATATAAATGTGTATACTGTCCCCCAAATAATATTAAATCAAATTTTGATTCTATACAAGTGCACGTGCACACCTTTGCTTATAATGGATTAAAAATTGTACCTTCCAAATCTTCTTCAGAGCTTGTGCTATTCTCTTTTTCTGAATCTGTTGATCTGAATCGGGACTCCTCTCATCATTATGCCTGTCTGGAATGTGAAGTAATATTGTCATCACAAATTTTATTTATACACACTTTGACCATTTTTATCATTACAATAATTGAGATTTCAACTCGTACAAACCTTTTTTCATTATCACTTTTTTGAAAAATTAAAATCACGTTAAACTGTTAATAAAAACACTGAAAAATGCCTTGGAATGAAATGTTACGTCTTTGCTGCTCGAGTTTTCACGCGAAAATGGGATGAAAACCGGTGAAAACAAAGAAATCACGTGTCGTCGTATGTAAACATACCTGTCCATACATGTGTGCAGAAAGCGGGCGACTCAGTAACATGCGTGCGTGATTGTATTGCACCGTTGAAAATGCGCAACACGTCAAAACACGCCCGTTTGGGATGCGACCCCGTCGGAGAAGCGTTGCTTTTTTTCTTTGATAAGTAATTAATTATTTTCATAGTAATTAAAAAAACTATGCATGATAATTTGAAAAAAGGACAATACATAAATCACGTGACGTTTTGTTACAGTTCTGTCTTCGGAATTTGGATACAAATGTTTAAAAAACTATTACAAAAAATCCGAGCAATATTGAATTTATTTTTCCACGCGGACGGGAACCGAGTTCATTTCTCAAAGCAGGCAAAAATCAGGTTGCTTTTCATCATAGGCAAAAACGATTCGAGTTTTGTACACGGGCAAAAACGAGTCGAGTTTTCGACGCGGGCAAAAATGACTCTACTTTTCTTCGCGGGCAAAAACGAGTCGAGTTTTCTGTGCGGGCAAAAATGACTCTAGTTTTCTTTGCGGGCAGAAACAATTCGAGTTTTCTTCGCGGGTAAAAACGACTTATGTATTTGAGTCGTTTTTGCTCGGAGCTATTGTGTGATTCGTTTTTGCCCGAAACCTCAAGCAATGCGTTTTTGCGCGGAAACATTTCTAACTCACTTTTGCTCGGACGTTGCAGATAGGTCATTTTTACTCTCAGCCTGTCAATTATAATTTTCTTAATTTGCTTAATATAACACATGTTTTCCTGTGTTCTAAATTTTAGTATATGATAATCAAATAATGGCTTTCGCGGATTTTAAAAAGTGGTATGCCAAGGTTAAATATTACAATGGCGATGTTGAAGATATTTCAGTTCGTAAAATTAAAACTAAAGATGGTAACCAGTTCTGTCCCAAAGACTATACAGATTTCAACGCCAATGTTTTATATTCTGTAAAAACAGCAATGAACGATATAGAAGGAAAAGAACAAAGATACTATGCCTGGATTGGCAGGCTTGCAGGTAAGACTTATAAACTAACTATTAGAATAAATTATTTTTTAAAACAATGTAATGATAATTATTCTATAACACTTATGTTTATACATATACTGACTCGATACTATATCCTTATTTTCCAGGAAGTGTTAAAGAATTAAACAATACCAATAAATGAATTAGTTGGCCTGCATGGCCTGCAGATGTACTTGATGAACCTGACAATACTTCCCAGGATGAAAGACAACAAGTGATAGCATCTTCCTCAATTTTAGCCCATCGAGAAAGAGCGGTAAAACTTTAACCATTTGAGCATTCTAAAACGTCGAAATATTGCATTAAAAAAACATGTCCGTATGTGTGTGTGTGTGTGTGTGTGTGTGTGTGTGTTGTGTGTGTGTATGCAGATTTAATGTCCGTGGTTGCTCTAACTTCCGCAAATATTGAGATATCGGGCTGAATTTTTTTTAATTGATAGAGTATCATTTAAGGAAAGTTAGTATTGAATTTGGCGATAATCGGTAAAGGGGTTCTTTTTTAAAAAAATTTTCAATTTTTTTTAGAAACGTTCGTGGTTGCTCTAACTTCCGCAAATATTGAGATATCGGGCTGAATTTTTTTTAATCGATAGAGTATTATTTAAGGAAGGTTGGTATTGAATTTGGCGATGATTGGTAAAGGGGTTTTTTTACTTTTTTAATTTTTTTAGAAATGTCCGTGGTTGCTATAACTTTTGCAAATTTTGAAATATTGGGCTATTTCTAATTTTATTATATTCTTCAGTCTTTTCTACCCCTATTTCATATATAATACTTTAAGATTAGGTTGATTATCGGTATATCTAATAATCAGTAAAAGGGTTTTTTCTTTATAAAATTTTGAATTTTTTTAGAAATGCCCGTGGTTGCTCTAACTTTTGTAAATTTTGAAATATTGGACTACTAATTTTATTATATTCTTCAGTCTTTTTTACCATTATTTCATATATAATTCTTTAAGATTTGGTTGATCAGTTCTTGAGTTAAAGGCATTTAAAATTTTGAAAAATTCAATGTAAAGACAGGACCTTTTTACCGATTATCGCCAAATTCAATACCAACCTTTTTTTAATGATAGGGGAGACCGGGGCTAGACCGCTAGTTTTTTTTCGGTGCCGATTTTTAACAACAAAATAAATAATTTAAGTTAACATTGTTATACCACTGTAAAGAGTGAACCTTTAGCTACAAAATTTATACAGGAAATTTTTATCTACGTCGCTTTGTTTAACCGGTATAGAGCAAAAACGGCAACGGTGCAAAAATTGAAATCTCCAAAATGCCGGGGTTGAACCGTTACCCCCCCGGGGTAAATCCGTTACACTGCATTTTCAATACATCAAGAGACACGGTAGTCTCTCGCGTTAAGTATGCGGTAGTCAGCGGACTAGTCAAAAGCGGAGCAAGACCGACCGTGACTCTTAACGCGACGCGACGGGTTGCGAGTACTCGAGATGTTGAGATCTCATATAACGAGTGAACGGATCAAGTTCTAAGTAGGCTTGATCGATAGCTTGGGGTTCGATTTTAAGATACTTCTTCTCCTACGTCGACTCTCAAGCTCTCAACCAATCAGAGGACTCAGAGAAATGTCACTTTCACTTTTTCGACACTGGCGCGCTACTATCGCCAGTTTCGAAATCGGTATGTTATTATTACGTGTGCGTACTGCGCTCAGTGCAGTTAGTGCAGTTAGTATGTATATACTACGTGTGTGTCCTGCGCGCAGTGCAGACAGTGCGTTCAACGCGCTGTCACAGTCAGTTAACCTACACGGTAGTGTCTCGCGTCATCATCAAGTATACGCGCGGAGCGATACCGACCGTGACTATTTACGTGATGCGACGATTAATATTTTTTCTGGGTATTCTGGGATTCAAGGTAATCGTTTTATTTACATGTAATTATCCTATTATTATACGACGCGAAGCGCGACCGCACCGTGACTCTTTTATACGTGACTAAGTAATTATAGACAGGAATTATAGTAGTCTACGTTTACGTGAGTATTACTTCTGTAACAACTTATACGATATCATCGTAGTTACTATAAAATCATTCAATTATGTGATATTTAATTCATTTACTCGATTATGTAGCTCTACTAAATTACAGTCCTTTGAATCTGAATCCTTTAAACGAAATTGGACAATTCGTTGAATATAAGTTTATCAAATATCTTTCTTCCTATTTTTATCCGACACTGTATACTTGTCGTCACTTTTTGTTGGATCAAAAGGTTCCCATCTACTCGATGGAAAAATGTGTTTGTTCCTCTCGTACCATGATCTAAAATAACATAAAGGAGAATTATACAAAGTATTCTTTCAATCGTGATAAATACCTAAGTAAAATAAAATAACATGCCAACATTGTGATATTGCTTCATAAGTTTTATCATTTAGTATATTTACCTTAGTTACAATAAAATCGTAAAACATCTAATGGTGCTGTAATATAAGATCCTCCTTGACATACATTAACTGATCTGCCATTACTGTTTTAAGCTCGCTGAATTCATGCCTCAGAACTTCTAAACATCTCTGAAGAAGCTGATAGATAGAATTACCTGTATGTGAAAATTAAATTTATGCAGCAGAACATTATATATCACGCCAATGTTACTCCAAAAGTGACACTGGAGTATCTCTATCATATATATATACATTCACCTTTCTTCATTATAACACTCCGACGATGGCCAAATTCATCCCAATAACTGAATAACATAAAAGAAAATTATACAAAGTTATTTTTAATGATAAATACCTAAGAAAAACTTTTCCGGCATGTGATTCCTCGATTTCAACAGAAGCATCGTACAACGAATATCATCGTGAACATCATTCAAAGAATTGCACGTGTCGAAAAATCCAATGCCCAATCTAACAAACCCGATCATTTATCTTCTCATTTCTCACAAAAAAAAATCTGCGAAAATTTTCGACTTCCTAACATGAAAGCTTGAAGTTTTTCTTGCAAAATCTTTTTTTACAATGATTTTTTTAAGAGAGTTATGAGCAATTAAAGTCAAAATGCTCATTTCTTATTCAATCCACGATAACTCAGCAACAAAAAATCGTAGAAACATTAAAAAAAAAAAAATTTTGTAAGGAAAACTTCAAGCTTTCATGTTAGGAAGTCGAAAATTTTCGCAGATTTTTTTTTGTGCACGTGACAGGCCCACAAAGTGAGAGAAAAATTTTCTATTTCGTCCAGCTCGTAGTTTTTTATATGTAAAAATTATCAAACTCATAGAAACTAAAAAATAATAGTAACCTTTCAAAATTAGAGATTTTAAGCTTTAAAATCCTTTTTTTAAATTTAAATTTTGTTTATTTTAACAAATTATTGTAATACAGGAATAAAGATGTTTGTAAATAGCCTAATCTTCTTTACATGTGCATGTGTTTAGTAAAGAAAATTTATTTTTATATGTACAGATCCTTGTTGTTGTTGAACATACAGAAGTGTTATGTTTACATACTATTACTTAGACATACTATCACCTAAGGATATACTATACTAGTACATGCTTATAACATATTACGCTGAGTTGTATTTGTATTCTATGTCGCAAAATATATATGTTATAAACATGTACTGTTTAATGCTTATATGATCCCCAATACTACAAAAAGAAATGATATCACAACAAAATTACTTTTGTAAAAAAAGGTAAAAAAATGGCGTTAAGTATACGCTAGCTCGAAGAAAGTGGTTATCTCAAAAAAACCGATGAGGTATCTTTGTTCCTAAAAAAAACTGATGTGGTATGTTTGTACCTAAAAAAAACCGATGAGGTATTTTATACTTCTAAAAAACCGATGTGGTATGTTTGTATTTTCACAAAAATAAATGATATCTATAAATTGCCTTAATTATTGCGTTAATTATAAAATGAATATATATTCTTCGGAAAATAACTGTTGTATTATTTTTAAAAAATATCTTTGTATTTAAGTGTCTTCTTACACAAGTCATAATAGCTTCATTTTTATTTACAGCCATTATAATATAACCAAATTCCGTTACCTAACTCAACCCAAGTGATATGTATCTTTTTAAATAAATGTTTTCTTGATTGATCTTTAAATAAATCTTTAAATTGCGTTAATCAGAAAGAGAAGATACAATTACAAAATTTTTAATCCAACACAGGAATACAAGGTATTTAAATGCAAAGATGTTAATCGCAAAGATTAAAAACTGTTAAAGAAGTAACAATAAAAAATGCAAATATTTTATTGAAATAAAAAAAAATTTTGTACAAATACTTAACGCTGCTTTTTTACTCCATAACCACTTTCTTCGAGCTAACATGCTGCGCGTATACTTGGCGCCTTTTTTTACCTTTCTTTAAAAAAGGTAATTTTGTTGTGACTGGAGTAAAAAAGCAGCGTTAAGTATTTGTACAAAATTTTTTTTTATTTCAATAAAATATTTGCATTTTTTATTGTTACTTCTTTAACAGTTTTTAATCTTTGCGATTAACATCTTTGCATTTAAATACCTTGTATTCCTGTGTTGGATTAAAAATTTTGTAATTGTATCTTCTCTTTCTGATTAACGCAATTTAAAGATTTATTTAAAGATCAATCAAGAAAACATTTATTTAAAAAGATACATATCACTTGGGTTGAGTTAGGTAACGGAATTTGGTTATATTATAATGGCTGTAAATAAAAATGAAGCTATTATGACTTGTGTAAGAAGACACTTAAATACAAAGATATTTTTTAAAAATAATACAACAGTTATTTTCCGAAGAATATATATTCATTTTATAATTAACGCAATAATTAAGGCAATTTATGGATATCATTTATTTTTGTGAAAATACAAACATACCACATCGGTTTTTTAGAAGTATAAATTACCTCATCGGTTTTTTTTAGGTACAAACATACCACATCAGTTTTTTTTAGGAACAAAGATACCTCATCGGTTTTTTTGAGATAACCACTTTCTTCGAGCTAGCGTATACTTAACGCCATTTTTTTACCTTTTTTTACAAAGGTTTTATACGTACATCTAATCCTGAAAAATGATAGGATACATTTTAATAATTGTTTTTTAAGAGAAAAATAAAAATTTATTTCAAATTTTTATGCAAAACATTAAAAAATAATTGTTTTACCTATTCCATAAAACAATCAAGGCACGTGAATACAGATCCTGACAAGCGCACGCATGTGTTGTGTGCCCTACGCTCGCACGCAATGCACTGTTTCCCATATGCTCTGCTTGTCAACTTCTTTGAGCACACGCAGCACGTATCATCCAAGTCTTCGTCAGAATCCGACCGCTGCTGCTTCCTTGATTTCGATTTACGCCCACTGCTCGTCGAAGGCTGCGGTTCTGTTTGTGTGGCATTTTTTTTGGGCCGGCCTCTTAATTGTTTTGCGGCTGCGGAAACGCTCATTTTATCTTTTCTCACCGCAAGAACTGCCTTCTTGAGTTGCTCCTTGTCGACGGGAGTCGTTTTGCGACGATACGTGCGTACCATTTCCCTCCTATATAACTGACGCACGTGCAAGGGAAGACAGAATCACGCCGCTCGAGGGAAACCTAACCTGAAATTGCCGTGAGCTGAAGTCGTGCGCCCGGCGCGCCACAGTGACGAGACTAGCGGACCAGCCCCGGGTGCTCACTAGCGGATAAGCCCCAAACATAAGTTTCAGGATTGATCGCCCACGAAATATTAGACATCAACAATAATGAAAAAACTACACTGGATTCGTGTTCAGCATTACTCTTTATAATCACTTACTTTGAGATTCGGTGATACAATAATATTCAAGATATTACAAAATTTCCACGCGCAGAAAATTTCACTTTCACCTTCCGAAAACACGTTTGCCCTCGTAAAAATCATAATACGGCAGGTAACCTGCCGAAACTCCGTTGGTCACATGGGTACCATAAGCAGCGTTTACAATGTTAATAGCGAGTTCGCACAATATACAGGTTCCGAGATATTTGATTTTGCGGATTTACCCCGTTAGCGGTCTAGCCCCGGTCTCCCCTACTCTGTATAAAATTACATGTATAACTAATACATGTAACTTTTTAAGCAAAAATCTGTAACTCTTTTACCGATCCTCGTCAAATTAAATACCTTTCTTAGATGATACTTTATCCATCAAATAACTTACACATTTATTAAACAGAAATCGGTAACCCTTTCACCTCGCAAAATTCAAAAGAAGCTTCTTTTAATAATACTTTTAATAATACTTTATATAAAATTACATGTACATCTTAGACACTTTTTAAGCAAAAATCTGTAACTCTTTTACCGATCCTCGCCAAATTAAATAATAATCTTCCTTTAATGATACTCTATCCATCAAATAACTTAGGGTAGATTGAGGCAAATCGGATTAATATAAGTTTTAAGACAATTTTTGTTAGTGTTTTATTTTAAACGAGTTATTTTATCGTTCTAATTAGTAATCCGATTTGCCTCGGTCTACCCTATACATTTTTTAGGCAGAAATTGGTAACCTTTTTACTAATCTTCGCCAAATTCAAAAGAACCTCCCTTTAATGATATCTTATATATAAGATAGAACGTATGACTTGTACACTTTTTAGGCAAAAATTGGTAACCCCTTCACCGATCATTGCCAAATTCAACATCAATCTATCTTTAATGATACTTTATAAGAAAAAGTGTGCAAGTAGAAACTTGCATATTGCTTCCTCATAGTTTTTAAGTGTGCAAGTGGAAACTTGTACATTGTTTTCTCATAGTTTTTAAGTGAGCAAGTAGAAACTTGCACATTGCTTTTTTATAGTTTTTAAGTGTGCAAGTAAAAACCTGCACATTGCTTCCTCTATGAGGAAGCCAAATTAATAAATATCTACTAATAATTATGCATAAGAAAACAGACTTCCTTATAGAGGAAGCAATGTGCAGGTTTCTACTTGCACACTTAAAAACTATAAGGAAACAATGTACAAGCTTCCACTTGCACACTTAAAAACTATGAGCTAGCAATGTACAAGTTTTTACTTGCATATTTAAAAACTATGAGGAAGCAATGTGCAAGTTTCTACTTGTTTATAGATGTTGTAAATGTTATTTAAGAAATAATGAGAGAAAATACCTTAATATGTTCGAAAGTTTCTTTAAACATATTGACATGATCAGATTGCTTTCAGATTTCTAAATGTAAATACTGAAAGTTTGGGATGTGTCCACTTCTAATGTATCAATATTTTTAATATGCTTCTTTTCTTTAAAATGTATATTTTCTGCTCTTACAGGCAAAAAGAAAATCCAAAAAAAGAGCAACAGCAGATGAATATGAGAAGTTTCTTTATAATAATAGTATTAAAATAAATTCAGTACAAGAAATTAGCAATTTGTCTGAGCAGACAACAGTAGATTCTGAATCTGCTGCTAAAAGATGCTCCCAAAATGAAGAAGAAATATCCGTCAATAGTGAAAGTAAGACCGTATCTGTTACGTTTGAAGACTTGACAAATCTTCTGAATAAAAGAATGCAGAAAATGGAAGAGAAAATAGACAAGAGAGTCAAAAAGATCGAAGAAAACATTCTTGGAAGCATAAAACAACAAGTTTCACAAGCGTATGATAATACAATTTTGAAAATGGAGGAAGTGTTGGGTAAGTTTAATTTCAGCACTTCAGATAATGTTTAATATGTTACAGAATGGTTAAATAATTCACGAAGTAATTCAGAGTTCATTGAATCATCTATTATATAGGTGAGTTGAGTTAGTGCAATTATTTTTTTTTATTTTTATAATTAATTCAGTCAACGATTTTAACTGCTGAATTATTAGAACATGATTAGATTTCAGTAATTAAAGTCATCTGCATGTAACACATAATTCTTTTAATAATAGTTTTTATTTTATCTTTTTAGCATTACTTTCTTCAAGTTTTGTTAACAAATTATGTTTATAAAATAATTTAATACACCTATGCATGTTCTCAATAGACTTGTCTTTTAGTGACATTGTTTACTAATAGTTTAAAAAAGTTTAACTTTATCTATACTTTTTTCATAAATATTTCACATTATTGCTTAATATAACAGCTCTTTGTTGAATTAAACTTGCTGTGAGTTATATGTACACTTAATTAGAAAAAATTAAAAATATAACAGCATGTTGAGTTATAGACAATTCTACTTATTTTTAATATATTACGAAGTTTATAAAACAAGCAACTGTTTTCCTTTTTTCCAATTTACAATTCTATTCTACATCACAGCTTCTGAGAAATAATCCGTTATTTCAATTATGATATTGTATATTCACAAATTGCTTCTACCTTAATTGTACATAATATGTTAACAGACATTGCTTTAACAATAATTATTGTACCAAATATATAAAATATACTAAATTTTTGCAGAAAATGTACGTTTCAATATAGAAGCAAACACAGCACTAGCGGTATGTCGTCAGAAACAGAAAACAAGGTAGTTTATCTTTTTTTGTTGTGATCTTTTTATAAAACATTTTGCAATAAACTGTTTTATTTTATTAGGTTCATCTTGGGAGTGGTTTCTATTGCGCAGAAGCTGGCTTCACAGCAATGAAAACAGCAAAAAATGATTGTGATTGGACTGTTGCTCTTCTTGTTGGAGTTTTCGGTGAAGATGCTAAATTGATGAGGGTTTATCCTCGAAAGCCGGGATTAAAAAAGTTTCCGCTTGGATTCTTAATGCTAGCGCAAAGTAAATATACAATTGTTACAAATTACTACAATGTTCTCTTTTTATATTAATTATTAATTTTTTCGTTTATTTTGTAGATTTGTATAGACAGCGATTGAAAGAATTCAATTATGAAGGTGACATTGATGAAGCAGTCAAATCACTACCAGCTTACCTCGCAGATCGAGCATTAGATCTTCAAGGAGAAAGAAATATAGCCTCTCGTGCAAAACGCTTTAAAAAATCTAACAATGATAATTATATATCGAAGAGGTCAGTTTTAATTTCAGATTTTACTAAAACTATTAAGAAAGCTATTATTTTATAATTACCTTGCAGGAAATTGTATAGTTATTTATTTTCATGATGTAATTGATAAAATTTTTTATGTTCTTTATCTTAGAAACGAGGTAGCAATAGCATCTGCAGTTCCATCTACAGTTTTAACTGCTACAGCTCCAACTTCAACTGTTCCATTGACTTCACAGAGTCCCATCAAACGTAAAAGAGAAAAAGCTTGGGAAACTTTAACATGCCATTCTACTTCAAAGTAATAATATAAAGCATATCCTCATGTTTGTACTTTTTAAATTAATGTATTGTTTTATTTTTTGTCTTATTGCTCTTTTTTTTCTTTTTCAGACATATAACCAAGATATCCACTATATGCCATATACATTTAACAAATGTAACAACAGGGTTGGGAAAGTTACTTTTTAAAAATAACTAGTTACAGTTATCGTTACCGAGTCAAAAAAGTAACTAGTTACCGTTACTAGTTATTGATTCTCAAAAGTAACTCGTTACCGTTACAGTTACTTAAAAAGTAACGATTAGTTACTTTTTCAGTTCCTTTTTTAAAATGTTAAAACAAGATTAAGATTACAGAATAAAAAGTTTAATTTTAACATGATAATTTTAAACTTAAAATTCTTAAATAAAATGTATTATGTATGAAACTACACTACTATTTAGATCTAGGATTATCTCAATAACGTTTAAACTACAAGGATTATATAGGGTTATTTGGATTATAAAATAATAAAATATAAACTCGTTAAATTTTATCTATATTTTTGATTTATTTTTAGTAAAAGTTGATACTCCATTATGTTATCATGTAGGCGACCTCTTGAAGGTTGACAGACAGAATTACCGATACTAAACATCCTTTCAACTGATGCACTTCTTGGTAAAGCCGTATTAAATTTAATGAATAGTTTTTTTAATTTCGGGAAATCGTTTAATAGTTCAATATCAGTCCTTTTTGACTTCAGAAATCGTTGCAGTTCTTCTTCTCCGGACTCCGAAGTTGATGTCGATTGTAGATGAAAAGTAAAAAAATCGTCGTAATCATCATTTTTACCAGAGTTTGGAGAATTTTCATTTGAGCGTATGCCCAGCAAATCTTCTAAGTAGCTTTCAGCTAGTTTTTTCTTTTCTCCAATTAACCAGTTTAATTTAAATTTAGGATGTAAAAAACTTGCGATAATTAACTCCTTCTTTTCGAATGTTGTACAAAATCTAAAATTTAAAATTATATATTATATATTAAAATGTTTATATTTGTACAATGTTTTTTTTACAATAATGCGAATACTTCAAATAGAATGAAAATTGTAACGCGCTATTTAAAATGAGTACAGTAATATTAGTAATATAGATACCTATACTTCAACCAAATCGCTTTAAACTTTAAACTATACAAGTTTATGTTGAAAAATTTTCGGTCAATTGACCTTTTCACATTTGTAGTCCTATAATATAACTGTAACTTCCAACTTCTATATTAGTGGCTGACATGTAACAAATTGTCACTACAATAGATATTTGTTTATGTAGAAGCCAAGAGTTAGTCATTGCAGGACCAAAAATAAAAATGTATTAATCACCCGAATACCGAATATATACCTTCAAATATAAAAAACTTACATAGCTATCTCTAACGTGATCATAGTGGGTCCCGATAAGAAAAGACGGCACGATGAAACACAAATGACACGTAAGTCACGTAACACACCTTCACAAACACTTTTAGGACTTTTAGCACATGAAAAATCTATCATGTACACGTGTGAAGAAGAAACCGAAAAGTCAGCCATGTGTCTGTGAAGCTAGCGTCTCATTTTGCGGAAACTCACAAATTATTGAGAGTTCTGACTTCCTTTTCAATAGTTCTAGAGTTCCTGATAGTTTAAACAAATAGTTCTGGCCATTAAAGCCAAAAAACGCGTCAGTGCAAACTGAGACGCTAGGTTCACACAGCGTCTCACTTTGTCCTACACAAGTTCCACCACTGTATCTCATCAGATTTTGCGAGATCTATAGTTCTATAACAGTTTTATAAAGAGTTCTGCCATATAAAAGCAAAAAAATTAATTATAAGGTACTAAAAAAAAATTAAAATGTAACGAGTATATCGAGTTGAGACGCCAGTTGAAATCTCGGAGTTCCGGTTTATGTAAAATATTTTTCGACTAGTTCTGAGCATATTGAAGCATTTTCTAAAGAGTTCCGAGTGTTAGAATCTTTGTTATATTTTAAAAAATTAATATTAAACCGAAAAGTAATCATGACGGAAAACGATGAGACGCTGTGCGAAATCTTAGAGTTCCGGTTTATATAAAATATTTTTCGAGTAGTTCTGAGCATACAGAAGCATTTTCTGAAAAGTTCCCGGCACTAGCATTTCTTAAATAATTTTTATCGCCCGAGAAAGATGCATTTGCGGGTATATGGGTGAGGAAATCTCGGAGTTCTGGCTTATATAAAATATTTTTCGTATAGTTCTAAGTATATTGAAGCAATTTCCGAAGAGTTCCGGGCATTGGCAATGTTGCATAATTTTTAAATAAATTAATAACGCTCGAAAGTCAGGAATTTATCGAAAATAGGTGAGACGCTGGCCGTATTTCGACAGTTCTGTGAGTTCAGTTATAATTTTCGTGTAGTTCTGAACGTGTTCTAACGTTTTCTAAAGAGTTCTGGCGATAAGCATTATTTATTCATTTTTTTAATAATTTTTATCGCCCGAGAAAGACGCATTTACGGGTATATGGGTGAGACGCTGTAGGAAATTTCGGAGTTCTGGATTATATAAAATATTTTTCGAGTAGTTCTGAGCATATAGAAGCATTTTCTAAAGAGTTCCCGGCACTAGCAATGTTGTATAATTTTTAAATAAATTAATAACGCACGAAAATTATAATAGAACTCACAGAACTGTCGAAATACGGCCAGCGTCTCACCTATTTTCGATAAATTCCTGACTTTCGAGCGTTATTAATTTATTTAAAAATTATGCAACATTGCCAATGCCCGGAACTCTTCGGAAATTGCTTCAATATACTTGGAACTATACGAAAAATATTTTACATAAGCCAGAACTCCGAGATTTCCTACAGCGTCTCACCCATATACCCGCAAATGCGTCTTTCTCGGGCGATAAAAATTATTTAAAAAATGATTAAATAATGCTTATCGCCAGAACTCTTTAGAAAACGTTCGAACACGTTCAGAACTACACGAAAATTATAACTGAACTCACAGAACTGTCGAAATACGGCCAACGTCTCACCTATTTTCGATAAATTCCTGACTTTCGAGCGTTATTAATTTATTTAAAAATTATGCAACATTGCCAATGCCCGGAACTCTTCGGAAATTGCTTCAATATACTTAGAACTATACGAAAAATATTTTACATAAGCCAGAACTCCGAGATTTCCTACAGCGTCTCACCCGTATACCCGCAAATGCGTCTTTCTCGGGCGATAAAAATTATTTAAAAAATGATTAAATAATGCTTATCGCCAGAACTCTTTAGAAAACGTTCGAACCCGTTCAGAACTACACGAAAATTATAACTGAACTCACAGAACTGTCGAAATACGGCCAGCGTCTCACCTATTTTCGATAAATTCCTGACTTTCGAGCGTTATTAATTTATTTAAAAATTATGCAACATTGCCAATGCCCGGAACTCTTCGGAAATTGCTTCAATATACTTAGAACTATACGAAAAATATTTTATATAAGCCAGAACTCCGAGATTTCCTACAGCGTCTCACCCATATACCCGCAAATGCGTCTTTTTCGGGCGATAAAAATTATTTAAAAAATGCTAGTGCCGGGAACTTTTCAGAAAATGCTTCTGTATGCTCAGAACTACTCGAAAAATATTTTATATAAACCGGAACTCTAAGATTTCGCACAGCGTCTCTTCGTTTTCCGTCATGATTACTTTTCGGTTAATATTAATTTTTTAAAATATAACAAAGATTCTAACGCTCGGAACTCTTTAGAAAATGCTTCAATATGCTCAGAACTAGTCGAAAAATATTTTACATAAACCGGAACTCCGAGATTTCAACTGGCGTCTCAACTCGATATACTCGTTACATTTTAATTTTTTTTTTAGTACCTTATAATAATTTTTTTGCTTTTATATGGCAGAACTCTTTATAAAACTGTTATAGAACTATAGATCTCGCAAAATCTGATGAGATACAGTGGTGGAACTTGTGTAGGACAAAGTGAGACGCTGCGTGAACCTAGCGTCTCAGTTTTAGTCCAGTCAAATTAGACAAAAAAAGGCTTTTGCTCGGAAGTGAAGAGAGATCAGTGAAAACCTTTTTAGGGTTGTTGAGGGATGTAGAAGAGCTTATTTTTGAGTTGTCGGGTTAATCGGACCGATGGGTTTTTAAGGGGGGGAGGGGGAATGAAAAATTTCGTTTTTTCGCAATAACTCGGCGAATTTTGACCGTACATGATTTACTAACCCCTCATTTTGTAGCTCTTTTAAAGCCCTACAATTCATTTCGTGAAGACCCTAACTTAAAATCAATATTTGTCGAGTTCTAGCCGGTGAAAGTGGGAAAAAATGTATTTTGTCGCAGTTTTTTGCGTTTATCTCGTTTCCATTAATAGATAGAAATGTGCCGCCATTGACAAAGTTGTAGGACTTGAAGAGACAAAATGAGGTGTCAGTCGTTCAGATTCGTTAAAAATTGAGCCCAGAGAAGCTTCTGGAAGTCGCGCTTTTAACGCGTGGCCGATCGTCGCCGGCGGCGGCGCGGCGGCGCGTGTCGAGTCGAGTGCGCTCGGGACTCCGTCCAAAGCGATTGAAAATTCATACCGTTTAATTTTATTGATAGCTTTTTTCATTCTCTTTTTCATGTATTTTATTTTACAATAAATGTATCATTTCATGATATTAAATAGAATTTGAATACGCGCCGAGTCCCGAGCGCACTCGACTCGACACGCGCCGCCGCGCCGCCGCCGGCGACGGCCACGCGTTAAAAGCGCGACTTCCAGAAGCTTCCCTGGGCTCAATTTTTAACGAATCTGAACGACTGACCCCTCATTTTGTCTCTTCAAGCCCTACAATTTTGTCAGTGGCGGCACATTTCTATCTATTAATGGAAACGAGATAAACGCAAAAAAGCGCGACAAAATACATTTTTTCCCATTTTCACCGGCTAGAACTCAACAAATATTGATTTTAAGTTAGGGTCTTCACGAAATGAATTGTAGGGCTTTAAAAGAGCTACAAAATGAGGGGTTAGTAAATCATGTACGGTCAAAATTCGCCGAGTTATTGCGAAAAAACGAAATTTTTTATTCCCCCTCCCCCCCTTAAAAACCCATCGGTCCGATTAACCCGACAACTCAGAAATAAGCTCTTCTACATCCCCCCAACAACCCTAAAAAGGTTTGATCTCTCTTCACTTCCGAGCTCAAATGTCTAATTTGACTGGACTATTTGGACTGACGCGTTTTTTGGCTTTAATGGCCAGAACTATTTGTTTAAACTATCAGGAACTCTAGAACTATTGAAAAGGAAGTCAGAACTCTCAATAATTTGTGAGTTTCCGCAAAATGAGACGCTAGCTTCACAGACACGTCAGCCATGGGTTATAATAAAAACAAGCGCAGTAGCGAGCGCGCACCGCGCGCGGCATCAAAGCCGGTGTTCATCATAAAGTTATTAAAGTTCGTTTTCATGCCAAATACGGCTCTGTGATTGGTTTATGATTCTAGGAGATGGCGTTTTTCCCTCCGAAGCTAAATATAGAAAGTAACGATAAAAGTAACTGTTAAATTAGTTACAGTTACCGAAAAAATGTAACTAAGTTACCGTTACAGTTACCAAAAGAAAAATGTAACGCAGTTACCAGTAAGTTACCAAAAAAGTAACTTGTAACGGTAACTTAGTTACAAGTAACTAGTTACTTCCCAACCCTGTGTAACAAATATGGAGAATAAAAATTATTTGAAAAATATTTTAAATATAAATATAGAAATATTCTTTAATTTCTGACAATAATTTTTTCATGTAACATTTCCTGCCTTTATTTGTAAGGAGGCGTTATCAAAACATAAGTAATTCCAGAATTTATATTAGTCGAGTGCCATATTAACTGCTTCAATATCATTTATTTCTATATTAATGACAATGAATAGAATAATCTGAAATACCTACATATTTTTACAATTATAATTCTGCAATATTTATATCGTATAATGCATTGCAATATTTATATTATATATATTGTTTTTTATATGTAATACGAGCTTTACATTCTTGGAGATAATGTAATTTGAAAAATTGGGTATGCTAATATATTATAATGAACACAGTTTTATTTCAATTCACACTCAATTATTCACTCTAATAAATAGACATAATCAAGTCAGGTAAAATTATGTTAATAAGTGTCAAACCCATACGTGATAAGCAATATAATAATGTGATATATTGCCGAATGATAATCATGAGAAAATGTATAAGTATTTTTTAGATCAATAGTTTCAATCATTATTTTAATTTAGACTCAAATTATATTAAGCAATTAATGTAACATTCAACTAGAATATACAGTCTAGATCCATTTAAATTTTAAAATTTCTTACGTTTCGATAACGTCTCCATTACTTTTCGTTCACGTTCGCCAGAGAGCTCGACGACGCTCCGTTCACGTTCGCCGGCGGCCTCGACAACGCTCCGTTCACGTTCGTCGGTGACCTCGATGACGCTCCGTTCACGTTCGCCGGCGGCCTCGACAACGCTCCGTTCACGTTCGTCGGTGACCTCGATGACGCTCCGTTTACATTCGACAATGTTCTGTTCGCGCTTGCCGAAGAGTTCCACAACGCTCGATTAACGCTTTTTTAACGTTTAGATGTCGCTTCCTTTATGCTCCGATGTTCCAATTTTCGCTTCCTACAGGCTTCGCTTACACTTCCGTTACACTTCTCTTACACTCGATTTACTCTCCAATTTACGCTTTACTGACGTTTGTTTTACGCTTTATTTTCGCCAGGGAGAATCTAAATTAACTTGAGATCCTGCTCGGTTTATTACAGAATCATGGAAATTGAAAAGAAAAGAGAAAAGAAAAGAAAAGTAATGGTGTAGTGTATGTACAGCTTAAGGTTACATCAGTGTCGCTATCTAATCTAAGAGGATGGATTCGTATATGATTTCCACGCTAGAACAAGAGAGCGCGGGGGAAGGTGATCGACCGTTGATCAACTCGATGGTCGATGCGGAGGTAGCGGGGGAGGGTGTCCTATGGTATGGTTGTTCGTGATATTCGAATGGGAGCGGAGAATAAAACTCCAGGAAAGGGGCTGTGGCGGGGATCCTCGAGTTCCTCGGACGGAACCGGGGAATAGGAGGGCTCAAGGAAAGGAGATGAATCGGGGGTATCGGGGAGGATTTGATAGGTCAGGGAGGCGAAGAGAGGCGGGGGAGGCGCGAAACGCGGCGAATAACTGAGGCGTTCTATGTAAGAGCACAAGAGCTTCCGCTCTATGACGCGAGCTCGCCTGCTCCGATTTATTCGGTTACGGATAACCACCCCTAAGGTCTTGCGGCGGTGCACGTGGGAGTTACACACTAAAATTATTTATGATTTAAAATAAATCGAAATAAGGGGGGAGGAACAAAAAAAATATATATATGTATTCTCGTTATTGTATATACATATACATATATTTGTGGGGAAAAGGACTAGCAATTATTTTGAACTTACTATTTCCGCTGATGATTTCTGGAACAAGAAACTCTCTAACGTCTTGAGGTCGGTGATCGCGGTGGCGAAGCTGGGTCGAGGATTCTTCTGGAGCCTGGACTCAGAGTAATACCGCGACGTGCTGATATCGACCCGCACAGAGTTTAGTTTAATAATAATCCCGTTAGACGCGGAGTTAACTGGTTAGAAATTCGGAATGAAGTGAAGCGAAGGGTGTCCCGCTGTCGCGGTTTATATATGATTTTTAGGGATGGGTTATCGAGGAATATGTCTCAATTCAATTTTTGGTGGGGAACTTGTTTTTCCGATGATGACTCTTGTTAGTCATCATCCGGAAAACATGTTTTTCTCACGGAGACGATTCTATTGTCTCGTCTTTATCGGTTACTGTCTAGCGTCAAGTGTTTTTCACGAATTTTCGGTGGCACGAGTTTCACAATTTCTTATGGGTCGAGACGGTAGATCTCGAAATTTCTGTCGTTTCGTTTAATCTGTTATTGTCTGCCGTCAAGTATTTTTCACGGGTTTCACAATTTCTCATGGGTCGAGACGCTAGATTTCGAAATTTTCTATCGTCTTGTTTTAATCTGTTATTGTCTGCTGTCAAGTGTTTTTCACGAATTTTCCCCGGGAATGACGGCTGTTGACCGGCGGCGCAGTTTCACAATTATTTAATTTTGATGTCGAGAACAATGGTGATTCATTATCATCCGTAATCTCGTCGCCGATCAAAAAATATTATTTGGTTCTCGCCATCCCAGAAACAATTCTATTGGAAAAACATCTTACGCAAGATTTTTATGGAAGAAAGAAATCGCGAATTCCATAGGACGTAACACCCCCCGTCTTAGACAAATGTTGGGGGTGTATTGACACAACATTTGCAAAAGTAAATGAATTATGAGGCGATTTCTTTCTTTCACCGGTTGATAACGTAATCTATGCTTAAGAGAAAGATACATATCCTTTTTTATTTAATGAAGGAGGAAAGAAATAGGCGACCTCCAAAACCCCTTCCTTAATTCTTTCGTCCTTCTTTTACAATGCGTTTTTTTTTGCGTTACGGGAATTAGCATAGTGTTCGAAAATTATTGTAATATTCCTTAACGCTTACGATGTTTTCCTCTGGCCTTGTCAAGAAATAGGATATACATGTGCCCATACATACACATACATATACACACAATTAAAAGAACCAAAGAAAAGAAACATTATACTTGTAATTTGCTCTTATGATAGGATTTATTAATTATATCTATATCCTTGATTGCTAAAACCTCTTTCCCTCTTTCCAAGAATACATTTGATAAGAATTAATAAAGAATTTAAGTAATTTGTCTGTAGCTGCCCAAACGTTGTCGATTTCGAGTTATCATGTTTTAGGTTTCAGGTAATCTTGGTTGTGGATATAAGGATTACTTCTTCCCGTTGATGCTTGATAGTCGCTGACGATTATATCTCGCCCCCAGTACGCCTTAAGGTGCTTTTTCATGGGCGTCAGTTGACGCTCGAAATCAAGTTCGGGTAAGGCTAGATTAGTATAATGACGCCGATATTCTGACGCGCAATGAAAAAGATTTTCATGCGTCAATTTTTGGAACTCGCATCGAGAAATTGATACACATAACCTGCAGTGTTATTATTTATTGCAGTACTCACCCGAGGAAAACGAAAAAACCCCCCTTTATTATTATTTATTGCAGTAGTTTTCGAAAAAATGTGTTCGCCATCAATGAAATATTATGAGTGGATGGTAGAATGTGCAAATGTTATAAATTCAAGAAATTCAGAAATTCAAAAAAGACGTATAGCAGCAGCATTTGCCGTGATAGCTGCAATTGAAGAAAATAAAAGGAGGAAATATACAAAGAAGAAATACTGGGTTGCAGAGATTTTTGAGAATCGTGCAGTGCATGGATTTTACCACGCGATATTTCCTATTTTGCGTTTAGAAGATTCGCGATTTATAAATTATTGTCGTATGACTGCAACTGAATTTGAAGAATTGTTGTGCTTAGTAGGGCCAACGATAAGCAAACAATATGTTGTGCGTGATCCAATTTCTGCACCAGAGCGATTAGCATTGACTTTAAGGTTCGTATATACTTTATAAAAATATGATTTCACTCCCAGTTTTGAGAAAAGCATTCTTAGTTTAGAAGTATTGGGTTCAAACTTTTCAGATTTATTTTTGGTATTTCAGGTTTTTAGCATCCGGTGATAGTATGATGTCTCTGTCATATCAATATCTGTTGGGAATTACAACAGTAAGCAACATAATTAAAGAAACGTGTCAAGCTATATGGAATGCGTTGTGTCCTGTGGTTTTGAAGCCTAATATGAAAGCTGAATGGCTAGCAGTCTCCAAAAGTTTTAATGACAAATGTCAATTTCCAAATTGCATAGGAGCTTTGGATGGAAAACACATAACGATTCAAGTATGTATTAACATTGACATAACTTTTACTCTCACTGAGAATTGTAGTAAATAATATATATAAATTGATGTGCAATTTACATGACTGAAATACAAAACTAATTTAATTATGTGTTCTTTTAGTGTCCTAATAAAAGTGGATCCGCATATTACAACTACAAAGGAGCTCATAGTATTGTGCTGTTAGCGATGTGTGACGCTAATTACATGTTTGTCTCGGTAGATATTGGAGCTTACGGTAGACAAAGTGATGGGAGTATATTTAAACACTCGCTACTTGGCCAAAAGTTGGAAGCCAATACAATGGATTTGCCAGCACCTAAGCCACTTTGGGAAAATGGACCTGATTTGCCATACGTCATCGTAGCCGATGAAGCATTCCCTTTGACTCCTTACTTACTTCGACCATATTCAGGAAAAGATGGACTCTCTACGGAGCAGCGTATTTACAACTATCGGTTAAGCCGAGCTAGAAGGATGATCGAGAATTCATTTGGAATACTGGCCAGCCAATGGAGAATCTTCAGAAGACCTATCTTAGCATCAGTAGAAAACGTGATTAAGATAGTGCAGGCAACAATTTGTTTGCATAATTTTTTACGAAAGAGCAACATTAATAACGCAGGAAATTATGGAAATCCGGAATTGGTTGATCGTGAAGATGAAAATTATGATATAATATCAGGACAATGGAGATGTACAGTTACAAATAACAACGCTTTCAATGATATCAATTCCTGTGGAACAAATAACCATTCTCGTACTTCCGCTGCTATCAGAAATAATTTTTGCGAATATTTTAATGAAGAGGGTGCAGTAGCATGGCAATATTTACAGATTTACAAACAATAATTTTTCTCGTTTAATATTAAACAGTGGTTTACTATTGTGTTGTAATGTACTTTATTATTGAAAAATAACCTATTTGTAAATAGAAGGACGTAATAATTCCCTGAATTACATTTTCTGATAAACATTTTATTGTGTAAACATAAAATCTTAACATGTATAAACATTTGTATTGAATAAACATTTTGAGAGCTCCAACTAGCGACACAAGTATGACATGAGTATTTTATATAAAGCTCCCTTTATGTATTAATATATTTTATAAACTTTGTATATTTAAATATAAATATTTTATTGTGTATTTATTATTTCAGCGTTTTCTTTTAGCTCAGCGTTGCAAAGTATTTGCAAAATGTGGCACATCATTGCGTTGCTTTTTCTTTTTGACAGGTTTTTCAGTTTGGTTGCCACAACTATACCAAAGCTGTCAAACTCAGTGACCTGAGGCATTGGTGGAAGTTTCACAGATGGCAACGGAGTACTTATTGCTTCAGCCATTCGCTCGATGGAGTCCTTCAAATTTCTACTTGAACTTTTATCTGTTAGGGACAATTTATTGAAAAAATTAATTTTTGTAATTGGTATAAACTATAAAAAGATAATTAAGTGTATAAAAATGCTTACCCGTTTGGGAACTATTTGACGTATCCTCTTCAGAAAAAGATTGCCGCTGGCTTTCATTTGAGATTGTTCTGCAAAATAAAATATCTCGAATAATATTGTGACCATTACTATTAATGCAAAAAATTGATATAAAGTTTAAATACGGTTTATTTAACAATGTGCCACGAATAAAAGACATTTGGTCATGAAACCGCCACTTTTTCCGTCGAGAAGCTCTGCCGGAGCCACTCGGCTGCCGCTCCTCAGCAATAATTTTCATGAAGGTGTCTCTTAATGATTTCCAACGTTTCGCAGCACCATCAGCGCTTATTTCTCCTAAAGTACAAAATATTTATAAATATTTATTTAAAATATAAATTAATTACAAAAATAAAGTAATGCATTACCATTTAACTCAGTGGAAATATCCTGCCATATTTGCTTTGTTTGTTTTCGACCACGTTGGGCAAGGGGCAATTGAAAGTTATATAGTGGCTCATGCCTTCTCACTTCTTCAATCAGTCTTTCGTCTATATCACTAGATTGGTTAAAAGAGTTGATCGCCTCAGAAACGGGTACATCAGGGTCCTGTTGTGAAGTTGTCGGGTCAACAACAATTCTTTCCATGCCTCCTGGTAGAGCGCTTTTGCGAATTATGTCTCCATTTTCTACAAGCAATTATTACACATATTACAAGTTAAGTTTAATGTAACGTACAAATAACAAACATTGATAGGTTTGTCCTAATTTAAATTAGGACAAACAACAATATTTTTATGTTGTATAAATATACCGAGACGGTCTTGCACTGCACGTTTACTTGTGCGATATTATCATGTCTTTTATTTCATATTATATTCCAAAACGTCCTCTACGAGGAAAATTTTACTTGAAATATATAGTACACGTAACGTATACTATATTATGTCCAGGAAAATTTTCCTCGTAGGACGTTTTGGAACCTCAATATATAATTTTAACCTTAAAATTAGGATTTTCATAAAATCAATACTTTTGAATTAATTACCACATTGCGGATAAAATATCTTGAGTCATTATCGATGACAATGTTTGGAAATCCTGCCACACAACTGTGCTGAGCCATCTCCGTTTCATTAACAATAATTTCGCAAACACCACATGTATTTACCAAAACTTGCTGAAATTAAATTTATTTCTTCAATACATTTATATATATTCAATATATATAAATAATTGTACAATAGTATGTAATTGATTAAGTTACTACGTTACTACTTACATCGAATGAATCCATTTCACTTTTTGAACGAACCGACACAAACCGGCATGACACTTTGACGCTAGAAGTTGGAAAATCTGAACTTCTTCAGCGTCGACGCAGAAACAACATGACGTCACAAAATCGTCTTGACGCGCGTCAACTGACGCCCATGAAATCGCACCTTTATTGGTTCACAAGAATTTCATGCATCAACTGAGGACTTATTTCTTTTTATTCTAATTTTTTTTTCCAGCCCATGCATCTCGTCTAACTATGCGCAGTCTCTTTGGACATTTTTTGCAGGGTGACGAGTATGCGTTTGGAATTTTATTTGGCTGTGTTGAATAATATCGTAGTTGAAGCATCAATAGATGCGCTTCCTCAGTGAGAAAACGCATCGGTTTCAGATACCAGTAGGTATCGATGTAATTGCCTCTTGGAGGTTTTATTCTCTTATAGCTGTTGAGGAGTTTAATTAGGTAAGTGATTGGAAGGATTTTTTTTCTTTTTTTTTTTTATCAACTGACGGTTAGGCAGTACTTGTATAATAAATTTTGTTTTATTAATATATATATATATATATACATTACTATCATATATATAAATATATATATATATATATATATATGTTTTTTTTTCTTTTCCTAAGTTTCTAGTAATTGAAGCGTATATCAAAAGGATGAGTCTTAATGTATGTAACTTTATTCAAGGATGCTATGATAATAAGGCGTGTATATGAAGTCTGAATGTGAATATCTTATAGAAGTAAATTTATAATCATCAAAATATAATATATTTATGTGTATATCTAGTTATCTAAAGGAACGATATATGTTCGTATAATTATAGAGGGGAGGTATATGAATATATATATGTATATAAAAAGGGGACTTAAGACTTAAAATTAGAGAAAGAAAGAAAGAAAAAGAGAAAAAAAGAAAAAAAAGGAAAACGAAACACATATATGTGTTTATAAAAATATACATAGATATGTATATAGTTGAGGCCTTTAGAAGGCTTCTTGTGCGTATAAAATCAGTCTTGTGCATATGTATTTCTCTTTTTCTTTTCTTTTTCTGATAGGCGAATTGTGGGGGATGCGTTAGTTATTCGCTCGTCGGAATGCTGAGCGCATCCCATTCGTATAAGTAATTCTCCTAGATCTCGTATCTCATCCTCGCTTTCAGGATCAGGGCTGAGGTTGACGACTGCACCTTCATCTTTGAGTGACTTGAGGATCCTCATCCATCCACCTCGTCTTTCTAACAGGAGCTTGACCAGTCCGTTGACCCTCCGAGGCCACCTCGTCCTTGACTTGACAGGCCGGATGTTAGCAAGCCCACAAGGGATCGCCTGCTATTCGACGTCGCGGAATCGATCTTCCAAGATGTAGACGTCGAAGATGGGTTTTTGGATAACGCGACCCCAGTCGCGTAAGGCAACCGCAACCTTGTTGCCCCTGTCGACTCGGAGTACGATTCCTCTTTGCCAGTATTTTCCTTCCTGGATGGCAACCATTTCTCCTGGTCGTACGTAGTCGGGCCGTTGGTGTAAGAGATGGCCTCACCGAGTCATCCTTCGCGTCAGGTCGTCCACGAGATCGTCGAGGTTCTCGCGTGCCTTCTCGATATGGACCCAGAAAATGATGGTGAATCCACCTTGATGATTTTTACTTGTAGGGCCCACGGGTCACAGCCGAGTGTTGATGCATTTAACTTCTATGTCTAAAAAGAAGGAATGCTGTCGTTGATTTCTTGCATGTCGTAGCATGCGGTTTTAAAATGGCGAGATTGATAGAGAAATTTGTACTGGTTCGATATTATAGTTCTGATTAACCTTTGAGTGCAAGGTATAAGTGGAAGTTTCCTTTAATGGAAGGAGGGGGTAGGAATGTTCCGTGTTAATTGGTGCACTAGCTGGTTCAAAAATCGACGTCCCTTGTTCTGGATCATCCTTCGGAGCTGGAGCGTTGGTATTTCTAGTTTTAGGTTTCCTTTGTCCTAGGTGTAGTAAGAGATGAGTTAATGAGTCCCATATAGCTCCTATCAGGTACACTGACCACCCGTACACTGTATGTAACGCATATCCATGTACAAGTGTGTCCAGTATTAGTTTGATGGCTCTTGCACAGAAGTATATTCCAAGTAATCCAGCGCTGATGTTGCCGAAGATTAAGAATTTGCTCCAGAATTTTTGCCAGGCTGAGAGGGCAATTTTTCGATTGAAGCGTCATCGATTAGGTTGGCGAAAGATCCTCCATTCAACAGGGTTAATTCCCCCATGACTCCTCTTGCTACGGTGTTAAGGACAGCGGGGTCGTTCAGCAGGAAACATTATGTGATCCTTTAAGATCTTCCAGATCCTTTTGTGTGTATATGCCGCTAGTAGCGAGTGCTCCAGGGCTAACGTATCTCCAGGTGGGTTTAGTCATAAGTTTCATGACCGTAGGTGTTAATGTTTCTACTGGTCTTGGCATAATTTTATACTAAGAGTCTCCCAAGAGGTACATAGGAGGTGCGAAAGAGTTACAATTGATATGAGTTCCTTGTCGTAATAGTATATGTGTTTGAGGTGTTAGGAAGGCGGTCTGGTTATAAAACATTACTGGGAGTTGCTCGTAGCATTCTTGATTGTGGACTAATTTTACCTCAACTGGAACGCATTTTATTATGTGGATTACTTCTCGCCTGCTAGAAGAGCCATATATCCAGGTCCCTTCATAAAGTGGATAGGCAAAGATGTCGGGAGATTGCGTAGCTATCGCCAGAGCGTTTTGCATTGTTTTTAACTCAAGGTTGCATTGTTGTATAGATGTTTTCTGTCTAGTTGATTGATTTGATTGCGGATGTGTTTTTCTACGTATAAATTTTGAATTCATATAAGTAAAAAGGTCGAGGTTTTCTACGTGGCCGTACGTTTAGCGATGTCCATTTCGAGTAAGGTCTCCCAATTACTAGTTTTGGGTGTTCAGTTCGAATGAGCGTATATCCACATGCTGAATATTTGCCAGTGCTGGTTAAAGCAAAGACTGTATCTGAGCGTTGTAAGCAGTTTGAG
>JASTWL010000850.1:0-73012 GCA_035220575.1 Temnothorax rugatulus | reverse complement strand
CGCGTGAGGTGCCGGTGCACGATAACCACAAGAGCGATCTTTGGAATATGTAGAGATGATGTAAAAATGATTAATAAACATGAAAAAAATTGTAGTAAAATGGATATAATTATTCTTGCCGGCCAGCCTCGCCGACGACGCCGACTGCCAAGTCTCGAGTTGTCAAATCGACGATGCGCTACGTTACATTTATAAATATTTATTAATTATATTTACAATTTATATATATATATATATTTATTATATATATAATGAAAATTTATAAATAAAAAAATTGCAAATATAATTAAATAAATATTAATAAACATAAAAATAAAATTTGTAAGAATAATGTATAAATAGCAATCCCTGTTTTTGCCAATACGCTCTTTTATCTGAAAAAAGTCCTACATTAGAAAAACATTGACTTTAGCTAGTATAGCATGATATTTAAATTTAATAATTTAAATGCATAATAATAATTAAATAAATATTAGCTATCGAGAAAGAATTGTAGTTTATAGTATTCTTTTTACTCTTATTAAATTTATAATTTTAGCTATGCATGTTTAAACGGCGAAATCACGAGCGCTAAAAGAGAGATATTGGATTAAAATAGAAACAATTTATTAAACAACAATACATACGGTTAACGTTTCGACTGTACTTATAGTTTTCTTCGGAACGGATTGCTATGAAAAAAGAAAATAAATATCAAAAAACATGTTAACGTGTTTAAGTTAGCATATTAAAACATTAAACAATCTCTTAATAATATGAATAAAATAAACAATCTAATTAAATCACAAATATAAAAACGCTGGAATAATCGAATAAAACCATGACAACATACCTAAATTTATTTATATTAAGAAGTAAAGAAGTAAAGAATCTCTTCCATCAGGAAAGAAATGTAAACAATTGTTAAGGAGATATTCTGGTTTGAAAAGTCATAAAGAAAGATTTTCAGAAATTTTTTGCAGGGAAACGAAAAGAGTGAATAACGCTAAACTGTACATGTTTTTTAGCCTTATTTTGAAAATATATTTTTAGTTTTAAGTAATAAAAATGCTCTTCTTTTCCATGTTATATCCTGTCATTAGAAGATGTAAATAACAGACGGTGTAAATGATTCTAGCTGTTGTAGGTATCTGAAACGCAAAAACCAAAATTTTTTTATTTAGGAGAAGTGTGGCTATCGTCTGAATTAGAACTAAATTAATATTTCCATTCTGGCGGCCTTTTTATAAAAAAAAAAAATAACTTTTTTCAAAATTTTGGAAGTATTTTATTAAAAGAAGAAAAAAACTAATAAACGTATAATGTTTATTGTAGTTCAGAGTTCAGACGATAGTCACACTTCTTCTAAATAATAAATTTTTGGTTTTTGCGTTTCTGATACCTATAGAACAGTTAGAATCATTACACCTTCTAACAACAGGATATAACATGGAAAAAAAAGAGCATTTTTATTACTTAAAACTAAAAATATATTTTCAAAATAAGGCTAAATAAACATGTACAGTTTAGCGTTATTCGCTCTTTTCGTTTCCCCGATGCAAAATTCCTGAAAACTATCTTTCTTTATGACTTATCAAACCAGAATATCTCCTTAACAATTTTTTTTCATTTTTTTCCTGACAGATCAAGAGATTACATTCTTTACTTCTCAATACAAATAAAGGCCATAGCCGGATAAAAGGATCAATGTGCTCCCACACGGATCATGCTCATTTTGTGTTTTGATTGCTATCAGTGTCACTTACAATTTAGTCGAATATTAGCCCTTAATATTGAACCGTTTTGGTGCAAAAATAAAAATAAAAATTTCAAAAATAATTTATATGTTTTGATCGGCTTAACCAATTTTTATGAAATTTTAATATGTTGTAGATATCATTGAGACACATTTGTGGAAAATTCTGGAAAGGTTTCTGATGACAGAAACATTGATAAAAAATATAAATAAGTGTTCTTGCTTTTTTTAGCCCCGATATCTTTCTGGCACAATTACTAAAAATTTTTGTAGAATCTTGGAGTAGTTTCCTGTTAAACATAATTTTTGGAAGCAATAAAATGGTTAGGCGATACTTTTAAAAAATAAAGTATTCTTTTTCATTTTTTTTTAATATGATATGCTTTTAGTATGATCGCCATATATTTTATGTAGAATTTTGGGATAGTATTCTACAACAAGAAATTTTTTCGAATCAATAAAATAGGTAGGCGGAAGTTTAAAAAAATAAATATTGTTTTTTTTTTTTTAAATTGTGATATGCTCTTTGTACCATTGCTATATTTTTTGTAGACTTTTGGGACGGAATTCTACAACAAGCAATTGTTTAGAACCAATAAAATGGGTAGAATAAGGTACTTTAAAAAACAAAATATATTTTTTTTAATTATAGTTTTTTGGTACCATTGCCATATTTTGTTTAGAATTTTGGAATGGAATTCTACAAGTAATTTTCCGGAATTGATTAAATAAATAGGTACAGGTACTAAAAAAATAATAAAATAAAGTCTTATAATTGAAATAATTATAAAAGGATGAACTATAATAATCGTATCAAATGTTTATTAATGAAGTACACATACACATACACGTACACATACACTCAAAATATGAAGAATACATATACATTCGTTCACATAATTACTCCTATACTACTCCTATACCTATTATTTACAGTTATATTTATATGGATGGACTAATCTTCATCACTATATTTTCATTGATAATAGGCGTGATGCCATCTGTTTTAAATATATGTATAAAAAAATATTTAAATATATTTAAAACAGACGGCATCACGCGCCTATTATCAATGAAGATAGTGATAAAGATTATTAGTGCATCTATATGAATATAACTATAAATAGTGTAAATAATAGTATGAGAGTGATTATGTGAACGAATGCGGATGTGTACTTCATTATTTTGAGTGTATGTGTATGTGTCCTTCATTAATAAACATTTGATTTAATACGATTATAGCTTATCCTTTTATAATTATTTCAATTTACTTTATTTTATTATTTTTTTTAGTACCTGCATCTATTTATTTAATCGATTCCGGAAAATTACTTGTTGTAGGATTCAATTCCAAGATTCTAAACAAAATATGGCAATGGTACCAAAAAACTATGATAATTTAAAAAAATATATTTTGTTTATTAAAGTACCTTCTACCCATTTTATTGGTTTGAAAAAATTGCTTGTTATACAATACCGTCTCAAAAGTCTACAAAAAATATGGTACAAGGAGCATATCATAATTTTAAAAAATAAAAAACAATATTTTATTTGTTTAAATTTCCGCCTATCTATTTCATTAGTTTGAAAAAAATTACTTGTAGAATACTATCCCAAAATTCTATATAAAATATATGGCGATCGTAACAAAAGCATATCATATTTTTAAAAAATAAAAAAGAATTTTTTATTTTTTTAAAGTACAGCCTATCCATTTTATTGCTTCCAAAAAATTATGTCTGATAGAAAACTACTCCAAGATTCTACAAAAAATTTTTCGTAATTGTGCTAGGAAGATGTCGGGATTAAAAAAGAGCAAGAACATTTATTTATTCTTTTTATCAACATTTCTGTCATCAGAAACTTTTCCCGAATTTTCCACAAATGTGTCTCAATGACATTTACAGCATATTAAAATTTCATCAAAATCGATTAAACTGATCAAAAGATATAAATTATTTTGAAATTTTATTTTTATTTTTTGCACCAAAACGGTTCAATATTAAGGGCTATATTTGACTAAATTGTAAGTGATACTGATAGCAATCAAAGGAAAAAAAAATGAGCATGATCCGTGTGGGGGCACATTGATTCTTCTTATCCGGCTCTCTACGGCCGGCCTTTAGATATGTTGTCATGGTTTTATTCGATTATTCCGGCGTTTTTATATTTGTGATTCAATTAGATTGTTTATTTTATTCATATTATTAAGAGATTGTTTAATGTTTTAGTATGCTAACTTAAACACGTTAACATGCTTTTTGATATTTATTTTCTTCTTTCATAGCAATCCGTTCCGAAGAAAACTATAAGTACAGTCGAAACGTTAATCGTGTGTATTGTTTGTTTAATAAATTGTTTCTATTTTAATCCAATATCTCTCTTTTAGCGCTCGTGATTTCGCCGTTTAAACATGCATAGCTAAAATTATAAATTTAATAAGAGTAAAAAGAATACTATAAACTACAATTCTTTTCTCGATAGCTAATATTTATTTAATTATTATTATGCATTTAAATATTAAATTTAAATATCATGCTATACTATGCTAAAGTCAATGTTTTTCTAATGTAGGACTTTTTTCAGATAAAAGAGCGTATTGGCAAAAACAGGGATTGCTATTTATACATTATTCTTACAAATTTTAATTTTTATGTTTATTAATATTTATTTAATTATATTTGCAATTTTTTTATTTATAAATTTCATATATATATATGTATATATATATATATATATATATATATATATATATAAATTGTAAATATAATTAAATAAATATTTATAAATGTAACGTAGCGCATCGTCGATTTGACAACTCGAGACTTGGCAGTCGTCGGCGAGGCTGGCCGGCAAGAATAATTAATATACCATTTTACTACAATTTTTTTCATGTTTATTAATCATTTTTACATCATCTCTACATTATTCCAAAGATCGCTCTTTGGTTATCGTGCACCGGCAACTCACGCCGAGATACCGAGAAGCATTTCCAGCGTAAAAACATCGTCGATCGCGCGAGCTAAGTGAGAGCGACAAGGAGGGAGTGATATTCTCCCTCTCGCTCGGCACGGCCGAGCGCTGCCGACACACCGATAGACCGAGCGTCACTTGTGTGCGTAGTGGAGGGGGAAATTCGCTGGCGTGCCGGGGCTCGAAATCGCAGCACTGTTTCAACGTATATTAACGAACGCGAGCGAGAGACCGGAAGAGGAAGAGTCGTGGAGGAGGAAGCTCACATAGCGCGCCGCACAGGAAAAAAACGAAACTAAAAAATACACCAGATACATCCGCGCGCCTCAAACTATAAACTAAACTTATATCGCTGCTCACTAGTTGTTGCTAGATTACCAACACCCCTCCTCAACAACAATTTTAGACTTCGTTTAGCGTTACATTATCAAGACCTATTTCTTTTGACAAAGTTCTCAACTTAATAGCTTGCAATGGCTTTGTTTACATATCTGCTAACATATGTTCTGTATCGCAATAACAAGTTTAATAAAGATGTTTCTCTTAAATGTTTAACATAATGATACTTAGTATCTATGTGCTTAGTCCGCTTACTAAACTTATGATTAGTAGTTAACTTAATACAGGATTGATTATCCTCATACATCGTGGTGGCTCCACATTGCGCATGTCCAAGATCTTCGAATAAACTTCTAAGCCATATAGCTTCTTGACATGCTTCTGCTAATGCTACATATTCCGCCTCTGTGGACGAAAGTGCTACACATGATTGCTTTCTGCATGCCCAACTAATGGCGCCACCATTAAATAGAAAGTTATACCCACTATTTGATTTTCTATCAGAAACGTTTTGCCCCCAGTCAGCATCCGCGTAACCTATTAATTCGCATTCTTGTTGACTATCATTTCCAAGCTTTAATGTATAATCTATTGTTCCTTTAAGAAAACGCAGAACTCTTTTAGCTTCTATCCAATCTATCTGTCTTGGATTTTGTAACTTTCTACTTAAAATAGCGACACTTGTAGTAATATCTGGACGAGTAAATACGGATATATACATTAACGCTCTTATTAATCTTTGATAACATAAATTATTTTCTAGATAAGGCCCTTCATTCTTAATTTTTTTATAACCTACATCTAATGGTATTTTTGAAACTTTACTATTCTCTAAATTAAACGTACGCAATAGTTTTCTGATATATGTAGATTGGTTCATATAGAAACATCCTTCAGTGTCCCTTTCGATCTGTACTCCTAAGTAATAGCTCACTTCGCCAAGATCGGTTACATTAAATGCTTCGTTGAGTACATATTCCACATATGATATAAACTCTTAGTCATCACCTGCAATCAAGAGATCATCAACATACACAGTCAGATAAGTGAGCTTCCCATTTAATATTTTTGTATATAGACACGGGTCTGTCTTGCTCCGTTTAAAACCCATTTTCTGTAGAATATCGTCCAGAGTCTCGTTCCAACTCTTCGCTGCTTGGTTTAGCCCGTATATTCCTTTTTTCAGCTTACAGACCATGACTTTATTATCTAAGTAACCCTGTGGTTGCTGCATGTAAATATCTTCATCTAAATCAGCATTCAAGAAGCCATTCTTTATATCGTAATGTTTGACGATCATATTCTTCTTTCCTGCTACTGCAAGCAATGCCCTGATGGTGTTCTGCTTTACAACTGGTGCAAATACTTCATTATAATCTATCCCACGTTGCTGTGTAAAGCCCTGCGCCACAAGCCGAGCTTTATATCTTTGTATGTTTCCATTGGCATCTCTCTTAATTTTGTTAATCCATCTACATCCGATCGTTTTCGAGCCTTCTGGTAATTCTACAAGCTCCCATGTATTATTCTTTTGAAGCGAACGAATTTCTTCATCCATGGCTGCTGTCCATTTTCTGCTATCTGGTCCTGATTCAGCCTCTTCGTACGTTTCTGGTTCAGAAATATTAATTTCAGATATCTTTCCGACAAATTCGAAACGTTCCGGTGGTACGCCTTTGTTCGTTCGTTCGGATCTTCTTAAGTTTGTGCTGCATTTATCCACTTCTTTATTCTTCACGTCGCAGATCTGGGGCTTATTTCGTTGATCTTTATTTTCTTCTCCTTCTATATCTTTAGTGTTTCCATTAATTTGGTAATCCTCTTCATTCGTTTGATATTCGTCCAAAAACTTTACACCTCTGCTAATTTTAATTTTATCAGTCTTCTTATCCAGAAATCTGTAGGCTTTAGTATCTTCTGAATATCCAACGAACAATAGTTCTTCAGCTTTTTCATCCAGCTTACGACAATGTTGCTCCGGTATTTGAATATAAGCTCTTGATCCGAAAACATGGATATTTTCTAAGCTCGGTTTTCTTGAATACCATTTTCCGTACGGCGTATCTCCTGTTGCATTGGTGGGGAGTCTATTTTGTAAATAATTAGCTGTAACAACGGCTTCTCCCCAATATTTATTGGGTAAGTCTGCATCTAATAACATACAACGTGCCATTTCCATCAAGTATCTATTTTTCCGCTCGGCCACGCCGTTCTGTTGAGGTGAATACGCTGTAGTGTACTGGCTTTCAATTCCTTTAGCTTTAAGGGGGCATATACACCTAGAATGGTCAAAAAAATCGTTTTTTCAATTTTTGCATTTTCTTGAAGCTTAGGATCTGAAGAATATGTGGTGAAAATTTCAAGTAAATATTTCAAGAAATAACGAAGTTATGGCAGAAAGAGTGCACGCCTTTGTTGGACGCGCGCCGCGCCGCGTTGCCAAGTTTATTTTTGAATCGGTTATTTAATTTTTTTTTTCAATATTTATGCATATTCTCAGATGATTTTGGCATTCCATCCGTAGAAGACTATGGGCCTGGGATCGACGATTCTGTGTAAGTCGAAGAATTCCGTGATTTATTCTCAAACTTTCAATTGCGTTTTTATGAAAACCACGTTTCTCAAACTGGTAACCAAAACATCTCGAAAATCACTGAACGGATTACCTTGAATTTTTGTGTGCTTATTGTACCTACACATAATTATCTAGTCTTTGTCATAGGATTTTTTTTTCATTGCTTACTTTTTGTTTTATGGGCAAATTAAGAAAGAATTTTTCCTTCTAAATCGCAACGTTAAATTCATATGTCCGCCATTTTGTCAAAAATTGATATTTTCAAAATCGGCTATGACAAAGACTAGATTATAGTATCTATTTTAAGAATCATTTTGGTTTTTTTGTTTGAGATGATTTTTCAAGAAATGGCAATGGTTACCATTTGCGGTAATTTTTTTGCGACGCTCCAAAAAAAGATGCCACAACTTTTTTAATTTTGAAAATTTTTTAATAAAAAAATTCAAACATACTCTCGAAAGTACGTACTTTTTACTAGAAAAAAAATCCGACTCTAAAATTCAAACAGTTCCTCTAAAAAAAATCCCCAAAATGACCTTTTTTCCCCGCTCCTAGGTGTATATGCCCCCTTAAGAAACTCCTTCAATTCTTTATTAGTGTATTCCCCTCCTCTGTCAGATCTTATTACTTTAGGCCTTTTATTATATTTATTTTCCGTAAGCGTTACAAATTGCTTTAGCTTTATGCATACTTCTGATTTATGCTTTAACAGATGCACTTGTGTATATCTACTGTAATCGTCTATGATGGTAAGCACGTACCTGTGGTTACTCGGTGTGGCCGTTTGCATAGGCCCACATACATCCGTATGAACAAGCTCGAGAATTGATTTTGTTTTACTTCCAGACATCTTTGAGAATGAAGTTCGTGACATTTTTCCTTTGATGCAACATTCGCACACAGAACGCAATCCGCAATCTACAATCTCGATTCCTGTTGCTAACTCCTTAGTTGTGAGATCCTTAATAGCATTGATATCTCGGTGTCCTAACTTTCTGTGCCAGATATGTTGACAATCCTTGTGATGCTGCTGACTCGTCATTAATGTTGTCTGTGTAGTCCTTAATCTATACAAATCGTACGTCAAATCTGTTATTGCCATAACATTATTGCCTTTAGTTATCCTGCAACCATTCTTCTCAAAGCTTACTTCAAAACCTTTATCGACAAGTTTACTAACCGATAAGAGGCTACTATCAAGATTAGGTACATACATTACATCTGTTACTGTTACATACATATAGTCCTTTAAATTTTTAGCATATGAGTTCGCAGAATGAAAAATAATTCAGAATACTCGAGACAAAATTCAATATAAGAAAGGAAACAAGAACGGTGAATGAAATAACGTTAGAAATAAATCGGCAAGAAGAAATCACTGAGAGATAAAAAAGACAAAGAAACTTCTGGATGCACACAAGAATAGCGTTATACCGCGCAGTCTTTTATTCAAGTTGCCTACCCTTATCTCTTTTGTTTTTTCGTAGAATTGTTGTTGGGCTATTCGGCTGTTAGTTTTGTCGATGTGCGACGCGCGATGCACATTACGCGCACAAGACAACGCGCTATAACGTTATAATTCTTGTGTGCCTCTAATCTAGAAGTTATTTGTCTTTTCATCTCTCAGTGATTTCTTTTTGCCGATTTATTTCTCACGTTATTTTATTTACCGTTCTTGTGTCCTTTCTCATAATGAATTCTGTCGAGTATTCTGAATTATTTTTCATTCTGCGAACTCATGGTGAAAATTTAAAAGACTATAGAGCTCTCTTGACACATATATTAGCTAAAAGGGAATTTAATTTTTCTGAAAATTCTGAGGAATATTTATCTGAGCCATTAAGAAAATGTTCATCTCATTTATATGAACGATGGTGTAAATCGAATCGTATATATGCGAAATTTATAAAATTGAATGAATCATGGTTACGAACAACATTTCGATTCCCAGAAGAAGCTTTGATTGTAACTTCGACAGAAATAGAGTCAATCCAACCTTCTACATCAGCGAATAAAAAGCAAAGACCAGATATTTCTTTATCTAAACGAAAACCATTTTTGAATATATCAAATAGACAAAAAAGAAGACGTACCGAATTATTGAGAGCTGAAAACACTATAGATGAACTAGCATTCGCTCTAAAAGTAAAGATGCAAGCTTCTGGCAATGTTGATGGTGCAGCAATCTTATCTTTTCTTATTGAACATCCTGAACAAACATCAAGACTTAGAGCTTTCTGCGAAGGTAAAGGACTTGAAGTAAAAATGTACTCCAAAGAAAAAGCTTTAACATTAATAGTGAATTTGAGATTATCGAAATTAAAATATGAAGAGCTACGAAAAATTTCTATTGAACAAGGCATTAATCCGTATCCTTCGTATTATCAAATTCAATTGGCAAAGAAAGACTGTTATCCCCCAAAAGAAGCAATTATAATTTCAGATACTCATGCATCAATAAAGTTACAAGCTCTCCTTGATCTGACAACTTATAGATTACTTAAAACATGTAATATTGGTACGCATTCTGAAATTCGGAATTTAAAATTAATATCTAAATGGGGATTTGATGGAGCAAGCTGTCAAAGCCTTTACAAACAAGCATTTGCAGATCTACCGAATGATTGCGACAAACCGAAAGATGATTCAATTTTTACAACGTGTTTAGTCCCTCTGAAATTGATCAATGGTTCAACTATTATTTGGGAAAATTTGAAACCGTCTTCTACAAAATATTGCCGACCAGTTAAGTTTGAATTTATAAGGGAGAATAATGAAATTATCCGTAGAGAAAATCAAAGGATGTCAACCGAAATAGAAGCTTTGATTCCAACACAACACGAGGACAATATTTCGGTGGAACATGAACTGTTACTCACTATGGTGGATGGAAAAGTGTGTTCATCATTAACAGATTCTTCGTCAATGAAATGTTTCATATGCGGCGCAAAACCTAAGGATATGAATAATTTTGATCTTATTTGTAAGAAGAATGTTCAGGTAGAGCATTACAAATTTGGATTATCAAGTCCTCACGGATGGATTAGATGCATGGAATTTTTATTACATGTTTCTTATAATCTTGAAATTAAAAAATGGTCGATCCGAGATATGCAGGAAAAGTTGCGAAAGGAAGAACGTAAGAAGAAAATTCAAGGAGAATTTAGACAGAAATTAGGTTCATTAATCGACGTAATGAAGCAGGGTGTCGGCAACACAAACGATGGAAATACTGCTAGAAAATTTTTCGAAAAGCCTTCAGTAACAGCAGAGATTACCGAATTGGATGAACAAATAGTACGAAAATTCGCAATCCTTTTACAAGCTATCGCATCAGGTCGACAAATTAATGCAGAAAAATTCGATTATTACGCTAAGAATTTAGCGAAACTTGTTATTGAGAAATACGGATGGTACTATATGCCAGTTACTGTTCATAAGATTCTGTTTCATGGTGCAGAAATTATAAAATATGCGATTATGCCAATAGGACAGCTCTCCGAAGAGGCTCTTGAGGCTAGACATAAACAGTTTAAAAAATATCGCCTTGAGAATACCAGAAAGATTAATAGGAAAGCGACAAATGAAGATTTATTGCATCATTTATTAATATCGTCAGATCCATTTATATCCAGCCTAAGACCCGATTTCAGAAAATCAAAAGAGAAAGAAATGTTTCCAGAGGTACAAGAATTATTTCTTCAAGAAGAAGAAAATTCCGAAAACGATGAAGACTGTAATGCAGAAAATTCTAAATCTGACACTTCTAACTCTGACGTCTAAAATTTATTTTAATCGGTAAGTAATATTATCTGTAATTTATAATTATGCTCATTAGATAGTTACCAATTGTTTTTCGTGTACATATACTTCTATTACTTACGCTCGAAATTATTATCGTTCGAAAACGAAAATATTATCATATTATATCAAAATCTCAAGTAAAAATACTATATAAATGAAGTAGACGTATAAAATAAAAAGGCCAAGAACGCTCCACCGCTATGTCCGAGAAACTCTATGTTTCGCTCCACTGTGCGCCGCCGCCTTCTTAATCCTTTCCCTTATCTGTGCTTCCTGCCCTCCATTTCTTTGAAACACGTACCCTAAATAGCGGAATTCCTTTACCTCTCCTATTTCTTTTCCTTCCCATCTCCATCTTCTCTTACTGTCCCTCCCTCATCCTTTTTTAAACCTCATTATCTTTATTTTCTCCGCGTTCAACTCCAGCCTTTTCCTGCTTAAGTAACCTTCTAACCTTTCCAACATGCTCCTCATTTGGTCCTCGTCCTTTGCTATAAGCACTATGTCATCGGCATATGCCAAAGTATACACCCTCTTACCTCCTACCATTATCCCTCCCCACTTTACCCTGCTCATTTTCTCCTCCAAATCTGCCAACATCACATTGAATAATAACGGGCTCAGTGGACACCCCTGCCTTACTCCCCTCCCCGTCCAGAACTCTTCCCCTATTTCGCCTCCCACCCTTACCCTGCTTCTCGTCTCCCTCAAAATCTCCTCTGTCCTTCTCACCAATCCTTTTCTTATTCTCTTTTCTCTCATTACTTTTATTAAAACCCCTTTATCCACCGAATCAAATGCCGCCTTGAGATCCACAAAACATGCTATCAGTTTCCCCCCTTTCTTCTCCAATCTTCTGTTCACCATATAGTTCAATACATAAATGTTGTCTATTGTTCCCATTCCCCTTCTAAACCCAGTCTGGTTTTGCGGAACTATTTTCTTCCTTTCCACCTCCTCTCTTAGCCTCTCCGCTAGGATTGCCGTGTATACCTTATACAGCGACGACATTATTGTCACCCCTCTATACTCCTCCGCCCTTTTAACCTCCCCTTTCTTTACAATTGGCGCGATTATTCCCTCCTTCCATTTCTCCGGCCATCCTCCTCCCTTCCAGATCCTGTTTATGAACCTCCAAGCCCAATCCTCTAACTCCTTACCCCCGTGCTTCCATACCTCACTTGGGATCCCAACCAACCCCATTGCCTTCCCATCCTTTAACTTTCTCATTACTCTCCTCATTTCTTCTAAGCTTATTTCCTCCTCCTCTTCTCCTTCTTTTTCTTCCCTCCCTTCTTCTTTCCCCATCATCACCCTCTTATCCACTCCTCCTAACAATCTCATGAAGTGCTCTTTCCATTCTTCCTCCTCTATCCCTTCCTCTATTCCTCTCCTTTTTCTCCTCTCTCTATTTACTATCTCCCATACCTCCGATTCCCTCCTTGCTTCCTCCGCTTTTCTTTCCCACCTCAAGTTCTCTTCTTCCTTCTTCCTCTTGCATAGCTCGTTGAACACCTTCTTTTTTTCCTTGTATTCGCTTCTCTCCCCTCTTTCCTTCCTCCATTCTCTCAGTTTTCTTCTTGCCTCTTTCTTCGCTTCTCCGCAGTCCTCATCCCACCACCCTACCTTCTTCTTCCTACTTCCCTTCAGCTCCTCTTCTACCCCTTTTAACGCCTCTGCTATTCTTGATTCCATTTCTTCCCAATCCTTGTTTATCTCTTCCACACTTTCCTCGACTTCCACTTCCCCTATTTTTTCCGTGAACACCTTCACTCCTTCCTCGTTCCACAACCCCTGCTTCTTTTTCTCCACCCTCTCCCTCTGTCTTTCTCCATACTTCCCCTTCTTAGTACCACTTCTAAGGGATGATGGTCCAAATCCACTCTATCCCCCACCGTCATACTCATCATCTTCTCTCTTACTTCTCCATCCCCTATAACGTAGTCAATCACCGTAGCTCCTCTACCTCCTGTGAAAGTATATTCTCCCTCCTCGTCCCCTCTCATGTTCCCGTTGAAGATTTCCCATCCCCTTTCCTCTAGGCTATTTACTAGCATCCTCCCCTCTCTATCCATCTTCTTATGCTTCGATTTCCTTCCCTACACTATCTCCCCTCCCTTGCCCTCTTCCTCTTTTTCCACACTCCCTCCTTCTCTTCCTGTCCTCGCGTTAAAATCCCCTCCAATTACCGTATACCTTCCTTCCTCCTTTCTTTCCATTATTTGTCCCAACTCCTGTATTGTCTCCTCCATTTCCTCCTTCTTTGCATACACCCCTACTATTCTCCATCTCTCTCCCCCTATCCTTACCTTTCCCACTATCATCCCCTCCCTACCTATTTCTATTTCTGTCCCCTTCTCCTTTAACCCTTTCCTCATTCCCATTACCATCCCTCCCATCGCTCTCCCTTTTTTGTTCTTCCTCTTCGCCCATTGCACTCTCCATTCATATCCTTTAGGCATTCTTCCTCTTACTCTCTCCCAACCCTTTTCTCCTATCCACGTCTCCGTCAAGACTATTACATCTTCCTTCTTTAGCCCCTCCCAGAACTCCTTGTCCTTATTTTCCAATCCTGCCACATTCCAAAATAATATCCTCCACTCCGTCCTTCCCCCCCGTCCTCGTCTCTTCTGACTTCTATCCTGCTATTCTTTATCTCTATATCCTCTTCCTCTCCTCTTCCCCCGCCTCTCCTCTTCCCCCCCCCTCCAACATCGTCCCTCGTCTCCTCCTTCTCTCTCCCGCTCTCTCTTCTTATATTTCCCTTTTCATCCTTTAATACTCCCTCTTCTACATCCCATCTCCACCATATATTTTCTATTCTTATTCTCCCTGTTTTAATCCACGCCCTCCTTCCCTCTCTTTCCTCTCTTCTCGCTATCTCTCTCAGTTTCCAGTTCGCCCTTCTCTCCTCCCATGTCTGGTCCTCCGTGATTCTCTCCCTTCTACCCTTCAAACTCCTCTTTTTCTCCATTACCTCCCATTTTTGCTCCTCGTTTTCCAGTTTTATCAACACCAATTCCCTTCCTTTTTCTGCATCCCCTCCTATTCTCTTCACCTCCAATGCCTTCACTTTAGCCCCTATTCCTTCCAGCAACTTTTCTGCCTCTTCCCTCCTCCCTCCTTCTCTTACCTCCAACCCCTTTATCACTATATTCCTTCTTCTTTCCTCCTTCTCCTTCTTTTCCAGCCTTCTCTCCACCTCTCTCATTCTCTCTTCCACCTCCTCTCTTCCGTTTCGTATCCCCCCCTTATCACCTCCTTTCTTCCTTCCACCATCTCTTCTAGCCTTTTTATCCTTTCTTCCATTTTTTCCTTCTCCTTTTTTAATTCATCCCTCTCTTCTCTCCACCTCCTCTCCTGCTCCCTGAAATCCATTTTCAGTTCTTCAATCTTCTCTCTTATCTTCCTTCCCTGATCTTTAAAACCTTCCCCTAACTCTCCCATCATGCTCCTAAACTCCTCTCTCATTTCCATAATCACCTCCCTCAGCTCCTTCACACCCATCTCCGCTTCTAATTTGGGAGATCTTACTGTCTTATTGCTCCTCTTGAAAATATCCTCTCCCCCGCTCTTATCCTCGTCCACTCTCTTTCTTTTCCATAACTCCTCCAGATTTCCCGTGCTTCCACTTCTACCTCTTTCCTTTGCTTTATCCGTAACTCCTTTCTTTACCCCCCTCCCACTCTCTCTCTCTCTCTCTCTCTCTCTCTCTCTCTCTCTCTCTCTCTCTCTCTCTCTCTCTCTTCGCTCATCTCTCACCGCTTTCCGTCTCACTTGTCCCTCTCTGATCTCTCTACTCTATGCCCGCTCTTTCCCCGCCACGCGCGCCGTCTATGCTTCACGCACTCCCTGCCCACGGCCGCTCACCGCTCGACACTTTCCCCTCTTGACTCTCCGCGTGCTCCTTGCCTGACCCGCACTCACACCTGCTTTCTAACCCTTTTCTCTCTCTATCCTTCTCACACAACCTTCCCTCCACTTCCACACGTACTCTCGCTCCTCCTCTCTCCCCCTCTCACTCTCTCACCCGTACACTCCTACGCTCTCACCCACTACCGAAAATACCCGAAAATACCTCCGTCACCACGTGTCACTCTCTAGCGCTCCGGAAACGGAAGTCTTGTACAAATTATAATAAAGCTATTAGTGCGTTTGCTATCAGATCAATCACGCCTTGTCAATTATCCACACGCGCATATCTTAACAGGTTATGGGCCCAGATATCCGCGAAAATAAGTGAAAAAGCATTTCGGTTTATACATATAACCTTTCTGGAACAGTCTGGAACAGTCTGGAACATGACAGACGAGGTGGAAAAGTATCGCATTCCGTTATTTGACGGCACAAACTTTAGCAACTGGAAATTCAGGATGCAAATGTTGCTTAAAGAAATGGATTTGTACGAATTCGTGGAAGAGCCGTATACGGGGATATAGTGAAAATTCTAGATTCAGATACGGTAGAGCAGCGCACGGAAAAGGAAAGGCGTTTGGTTCAACTGGAAAAGCGTGATCGTAAGTGTAAATCGCAAATTATTCAGAGAATTGCTGACAGTCATCTAGAGTTTGCAAAGGATAAGAAAACTGCGTTTAATTTATGGACATCTTTGTGTGCAACCTTTGAACGTAAAGGTATTGCCAGTCAGCTTCTCATTCGTAAGTCACTTCTTACTATGAAATTTAATGCGACTAACGATACGCTCGGAAATCATTTCCTAAAATTTGATAAATCGATTAGAGAACTTCGTTCAACGGGCGCTACTCTGGAGGAAACCGACGTTGTATGCCATCTTCTGTTAACGATGCCGATTGAATACGACACTGTTGTAACAGCGTTTGAAACCCTCTCAAAGGATGAGTTATCGCTAGGCTTTGTCAAGAATAGACTCTTGGACGAGGAATCGAAGCGGAAGAGCTTCGGAATGAAGAAAAACAAGACTGAATTACCTTCGGCGACAGCCTTTTTATCATCAAGAAAAGGAGCGAACTCGGGAACAAATAAATTTAACAAGACACAACCTTTTCCTTTCAATTGCCATCAGTGTGGTCAATATGGGCATAAGAGAGCCGACTGTCGAAAGAAACCTCAAGGAAAACGCGAAAGCGTCGGAAACGGCAAGACTCAAGTGGCGGTTAAAGATAAGACTGCGGATGGAGAAAGTTTCTGTTTCTCGGCGACTACCAGCGGCGAATCGGAAGACAAAATTAAATATTTCTTGGACTCTGGAGCGACGGAACACCTTGTTAACAGCAGCGTTGCATTGACTCATGTGAAGAGCTCGATGAACCTGTGAAGATCAACATCGCTAAGGCTGGAACATTTCTACTTGCAAATAAAGTCGGAGAACTCGAAGTCGTCAGTATTGTTAATGGAAAAGAAGTTCCTATAAAAATCAAGAATGTTCTTTCGGTACCAGGATTGAAATTTAATCTTCTGTCAGTACGTAAGTTAGAGATGAACGGTTTTGAAGTTATATTTAAAAACGGAAAAGGTATTATTCAAAAAGATAAATGTATTGTTGCTGTGGCATCGAGAAGTGAAACGCAATTATATGCGCTGAGCTTTAGACAAAAATTGATTTCAGCAAACGCTTGCACACCGACTGAAAATCTGAAGCTGTGGCACAAGAGATTAGGGCACCTCAACTGCGAGAGCGTGAAGAAACTCCAAGGACAAGTCGAAGGAATTAATGGGGACCTGACAAAATCAAGCATGGAAATATGTGACACGTGCATCGAAGGAAAACAAACTCGACAACCGCATGATCAGAAGCGCGTTCGTGCAAAGCGGCCTTTACAACTTATTCATAGTGATCTTGTAGGTCCAGTGAATCCGACATCTCACGATGGCAAGAAATATCTGCTAACCCTGATCGACGACTACACACATTTCACAGCGGCATACACGATGGAATCCAAATCGGAAGTATTTAAATACCTTAAAATCTACGAGGCAATGGCGACCGCGCATTTCAATTTAAAAATCAGTCGTTTCCGCTGTGATAACGGACGCGAATATATTTCGAAAGAAATCAAGAGTTTTTTTGAGGAAAAAGGAATCCAATTCGAATTTACAATAAGATATACGCAACAAAATGGAGTAGCGGAAAGGATGAACCGCACGATCATCGAAAAAGCAAGATGCATGATTCTCAACTCAAAACTTGGAAAATCGTTTTGGTCGGAAGCAGCCTTGACAGCAGTGTACTTGATCAATCAGAATCCCACATCAGCATTAGATGGAAAAATACCAGCGGCACTGTGGTTCGATGAGAAACCGAATGTGAAGAAATTAAAGATTTTTTGGTGCATTGCATTCCTGCGTGTCCCGAAGGAAATAATAGCAGGGAAGTTCGAGTCGAGGTCTAAGAAATGCTACATGGTTGGCTATTGCAAAAATGGCTACAAGCTGTGGTGTCCAGAAGATAGAAAGATCATCTTTGGAAAGGATGTCATATTTGACGAAACAAGATACTTATTTGATGGATCAACTACTGAAGATTGGATTATGAATAAAGAAGAGACTCAAGAGGACGAAGAAAACAGTCAAACTGTTAGTTCAAACCTCGATAAAACTGAAAACGTTGATGAGCACGAAGAACACGCGGAAGAAAGTACTGACACGGAAAATTCGATACAGGAAGAAGAAACGGTTAGAAGAAGCGGTAGAATAACACGAAAGCCACAATATCTTAATGACTATGCAATATTGGCACTAAATGCTGAATCATTCGTGGATAATGTACCAAGCAACTATGAAGAAATTCAAACGCGTGACGACAAACAAGAATGGACACGTGCAGTTGAGGAGGAGATAGACTCTCTGATAATGAATGATACATGGGAGTTAACGGAACTACCTCCAGGAAAACGTCTCATAGATAACAAATAGATCTTCAAGATAAAACGAGACAAAGATGGAAAAATCTACAGACATAAAGCACGATTAGTTATCAAAGGATGTGCTCAACGGAAGGGCTATGACTATGAAGAGACATACGCACCAGTTGCCCGACTTACAACAGTGAGGACGTTATTGTCGGTGATCAATGAAGAAGATTTACAAGCCTACCAGATGGACATAAAAAATGCATTTTTACAAGATGAATTAAAAGAAGAAATATATATGAAGATACCACCAGGAATTAAGAGTAAGAAGGGCAAAGTATGTAAGCTGAAGAAAGCCTTGTACGGGTTAAAGCAAGCCCCCCGTGCTTGGAATGAAGTTTTTGACAAGTATGTAAAAAGTCTCGGCTTTACACAATCGGAGACAGATAAATGTCTATATATAGCGATATTTGGAAATGTTACAATCTATCTTCTCTTGTACGTTGACGATATAATAATAGCTGGAAATGACATGAAGAAGATTGAAGATATAAAGTCAGCACTGAAGAACAGATTCTACATGACGGATCTAGGTGAATTACATTCATTTCTTGGAATCACCATATCAAGATCTGATGGAGAAATTATTTTGAGACAGAAGCTTTACCTCCGCAGGCTGTTAAGCAGATTCAATATGGAGGAATGCAAACCAGTCCAGACGCCGATGGAATTGAAACTTTTAGTACATGAAGAAGAAGAATCTTGTGATGAATCAAGACCGTATCGCGAGCTAATAAGATGCTTGATGTATGCGATGACTACGACCAGATCTTGTCAGTGCATCCGTAAATTACTACAGTAGATATCAGAATTGTCAGACAGAGACCCTGTGGAAAGGACTTAAAAGAGTATTGAGATATATTAAAGGTACACTCGACCTAGGACTTCGTTTTCGGAAAGGAGAACAGGAAGCCCTACTTTGCTATGCAGATGCGGACTATGGCAGCGAAACTGATAGGAAATCAACTTCAGGTTTCTTGATGAAGGTACGGAAACACAGTTCACTGGGTCATGAGAAGACAAACATCGGTCGCGCTATCATCAACTTAGGCGGAGTATGTCGCCTTGGCGATGGCTGCGTCCGAGTTACTATGGTTGAAGAATCTGTTAGCAGATCTCGGAATTACTTGCTCAAAACCACTGAAGATTTTCGAGGACAATCAATCATGTATACACTTGTTGCGAAAACGGGGACACCGACGTCTTAAACACATCGATGTCAAGTACAACTTTATTCAAGATCTGTCAGAAAAAGGTCTTATAGATGTCAACTACCTTTGCTCAAAGGATCAAATCGCCGACATTCTGACAAAGGCGTTACCAAATGACCAATATGTGAAGCTGCGTCTACGCCTGGGACTCGTTGGAGGAACGTCGTCAGAAGACTGAGAACCTAAACTTCAAACTGTCATTTATATGTCTAATTATTTGTTTATTTTTGTTTAGTATGTTTCAGTCTTACATTGAATTGAGGAGGAGTGTAAAGATATATGCAATTCAAACTAAGTTATGGCCCCGCCAGACAGATGGAGTTTCTATTACTATTGGTTGGCAAGAGTGCGGCCGAGCTCGACTTCCGCTTTCTCTCTAAGAATGGGCTTCCGCTCTAGCTTACAACGCCTTGTGCCCTAAATCACACGCTACATTACAAGTCACGTTATTTTGTACAAATTATAATAAAGCTATTAGTGCGTTTGCTATCAGATCAATCACGCCTTGTCAATTATCCACACGCGCATATCTTAACAGAGTTATTAACAAATCGTAAACAATAAGCCGTTACGCGAAGTAATTTTATGTATGACGAGAAACGATTAAATATATCACAATCGAATTTGATCGTGGTACAAGCTACCTTCCTATCCTTTAGTTCAGGAACTGAAATATGTATCGTATCTGTAGTTGGCCAATGATTTGACTCGAGTCTTAACCACGGAGGGCCATTCCATCATAACTGTGCTGTCACGAGCTTACTTAAACTCATACCTCTAAAAACAATTTTCGCTGCTTATAACGTGAGACCAACGTTTACTATTTGTAAGTCGCTGTATTTCCACCGATTCTATTCGCTACAAAAGTCTTTAACAGGCTAGCTTCAGTTGCTATCCACGCTAAAACGATCTTGGAATTGCACCGATAGAAACTACTATAATTGTAGTTAGGGATACGACTCAATGCTTCTGTTACTTTCTGGTGCAGACGTGCCAATAATAATGCACCACATAGCTCAAGACGCGGCAAACTTATCGTTTTTACTGGCGCCACACATGACTTGGCGCACAACAATTTAATATTACCGGACTTGTCCACTGCTTTTATATATATGCATGCTCCGTAAGCTATCTCAGAAGCATCACTAAAACCGTGTAGCTCTATGCTAATACATTGATGAGTTAACGCGTAACGTGGTATTGAGATTTCATTTATGAATTTCATATCTTCGCAAAATTGATTCCATAATGTATGCAGTTCGAGAGGCAATGCCTCATCCCAACCAATTCCCAATTTCCATATTTTTTGCATGATAATTTTGCCCAAAACGATTGTAGGGCTAACTAATCCTAACGGATCAAATAGTTGTGCTACAAATGACAATATCGTTCTTTTAGTGATTCTATTTGATTTGTAAGTAAGAGTATTTGTCTGATAATTTAATGTATCATCGTCCGCGTTCCACGACAACCCAAGCGTCTTAGAATTAACTTCTTGCGTTAAATGTATTTGACTAGGACCGGGTTCTGGCTGTATTGAATCAATAATTTCCCTGCTATTGCTATTCCATTTACGTAAATGAAAGCATCCGCTACGTAGTACCGTGCCTATGTCCTGCACTAGTTTTTTCACGCGTTCGATTGTATCAGATTTCGAAATTAGATCGTCCACGTAAAAATCGGTAATGATAATGTTACATGCCTCAGGGTAAACATCCCGTTTATCCTTTGTTGTTTCCTGAAGGAATCGAATAACCTCGAATGAAGCTGACGCTGTACCGTATGTTACTGTGTTTAATTGATAATGTCGTAATAATTCTCTTACATCCGAACGCCATACGATGCGTTGGAATTTTCGATGAGGCTTATGAACGTTGACCTGCCTATACATTTTGGCTATGTCTGCCGTAAAGACATATTTACGTGCTCTAAACCTAACTAATATGGCGAATAGGCTGTCCTGAATGATTGGACCAACCATCAAAACGTCATTTAACATGACAAATTAGACGATGTTTTGGCTGATGCGTTAAATACTACGCGGACCCTAGTAGTCGCGCTCGATTTTTTAATAACGCAATGATGCGGTAAATAATAGACTGAATCGATATCAACATCGTTTGGTTCCACTTCCGTCATGTGGCCGAGTTCTATATCTCCGTTCATGAAGTTTACGTATTGTTCCTTGAGACTCGGGTCTTTAGAATTAGATTCTAAAGTGCTCGCAAAGATCTGCACATTTCGGGCCGATTTCAGAAGCGACGCCTACTGTCCCCCCACTACCGCTCGACCTTCGACGGCCGAGCCGCCGCTTGCGTTTGTCACGCTGTCCGCTCAGGAGCGTACTGGTGGAAAAAATATACTGGGATCGTACTTCCGCTAATTAAATTTTTTTTTAACTTAAAATTTTCTATTAAGTATACTGTTATATACATGAAAGTAGTGACAAGACCCTCGAAAGTAAAAAGAATAGGGAAAAGGCTGTAAGGGTCACACGCGGTTCTTCAAGCGTAGTCTCAAAGTAATTTTATTCACAATAAAACAATCCGTACGTTTCGACTCTGATTCGAGTCATCCTCAGCAGTAATTCAAATTAGAATAAACGTTCTCCTTTATACATAGCAAGTTTGCTGTTTGGAAATTTGCAGAAACTTACGACTACGACAGCCAAGTCTGTAAAATTAATTTAATGTAAAAATCCAGACAAGTTCACAAGTTCAGAAAACTTACCAAGTAGTCTGGAGAACAGAAAAAACAATTAGTATGTGCCACACAAAGGCATGGTGAGAAATTATGTAAAGAGCGATCCGGAGATCCTGTCGCCTCGACGCAAGCAAACGATATGAAACCGTATAACACGCAGCAAGAAGTCTCAAGTCGAAAGTCGGTACAATAAATAAAAGTGTAGGTCAGGGACAAATAACAAAGGTAAAAATCGATATCTAAGTACAGAATATTAAACGCTAATTCTACCGAAGGGCAAAGACAGCTATAGGCATGTTTTTACAATTTGTCTAAAATAGAAACGTATGCGTGGTGTAGAAACTCTGTGTCGGTTTGCGAGTTCAAACTGTTCTTTTGTAATTTTATATGTAGCATTTCAGAAACAAGTCGCTTAGATAAGAAGCTCTCTCTGTCAAGGATTTCCACATTTTCCCAATCAAAGTCGTGATCAAAATTGATTCTATGCTCAGTTATGACAGATTGAGTTGCTGTATTTCTATTAATGAGATTACGATGTTCCGTAACTCTCGTTTTTAGTTGTCTCAAAGTCTGCCCAACATATGTGACGTCACAATTTTTTACAGGAAATTTTATATACAACATGCTTGTTTGATTGGGTGGGGAGAATATCCTTCTGAACTCTAATGAACCTTTTCAATTTATTAAGACTAAAGAAAGACAAGTTAACATTCAGATCCTTTATCACACTTTTGAATTTCTCCGATATATTAGGAACATATGGTATAGTAAACCATTTACCCCGACCTTCTTCAATCGTAGGTGGAGGTACGTTCTGTTTCCTGGTACGTTTCTGGAGCAAAGATTTGATTCTCGTATTAATGGTATTGAATATGAATGTTAACGGATAGTCGTTATTTAACAAAGTGTCAATTATTAGTTTAATATTCTTTTGATGATATTTAGGGTGTGATAGTAAAAGACTAACTGTAAGAATAGAATGCGTATCAGATTCTTAAAATTTTGTTTATACAACGACATCGTACCTCCGCATTTGCAACGATTTCACAACTATACACCATTTTTCTCACATTATAACTCACAAAAGAAATTCAATCATTTAACGGATAAATATGTTACAAGGTTGATTAAAATTGAACTTCAGGACGCGCATAGAATCGTTAACTTATCACAAAGGCAGATCTTCTATCTCACAAGATGTATCTCTCAGCAAGTCCCTATGTATATTTGTAACGGTTTTTTCAGAACACAGGGTATTTCACTAAAAAGATTTTCTCTACATGCACATAATACTTTGGATAAAAAATGTGCATGGCTTATCCGTAAACACAATCTTTCTAAAATAGAACAGATCAACCCCGTACACTATGTCTGTAACACTGTGTCTACTCCGTCTTTACCTGTTAGTAACATTAATTCTTATACATATGAGGTCCACCTCGATCCTCTTTGCTTCCTAAGCACGCCAATTAAATCCTCGTTGACCACTATTAAAGATAAATGGTTTATTAACCTTTCTTCCATTGAAATTCCTGAAGATGTACAATCTTTATTACAGTTGGGTGAGAATTTCTCCCTTCCTATTAATGATATGAAAAATACCATTATTGATTTTATTAAATGCATTGAAGGTAACACTAGAGGTTTACACATTAATCAGATATTGAATATCAGAAACCGTTCCATCCCTGTCATCAACAATCTTCTCTCGTTTTCACATAATAAATCCCCTTCATATCTTAACATTGTAAATTCCTTGAAATCCACCAAAATATTTATAAACAACCATCCTAATATCATTTTCACGAGGGCGGATAAAGGTAACTGTACTGTGGCTTTAGACGTGGACATGTATAGACTTAAAATTACGGAGATGTTACAAGACACAGATACATATATTAAAATTAATAAGGATCCTATAAAGCAGATTACTAAGCAAACTAGAGATATACTTGTGAGATGGAAGAACCATAATTATATTTGTGACAAAAAATACAAGCATTTATTATGCAGCGATGGTGTTTTGCCGAGGGCCTATGGGTTGCCAAAAATTCACAAAGCAGGATATCCTTTTCGAATAATTATTTCTTCTATTGACAGTCCAACATACGATTTGGCTTACTTTTTGCATAAGATTATTTCTACAAGCATACCCAAACCTGATAGTCACATAAATAATAGTTTTGAACTTGTCTCTAAACTTAACGGCACACAGATTAACAATAATTACATTTTTATTTCACTTGATGTTATATCATTATTTACCAATATTCCTACAAATTTAGTGTTGGAAAGTATCTCCTGTAGATGGGCATATATCTCCAAGAATTGTAAGATTCCTAAAGTTGAATTTTTGAAAGCCATAGAACTAATTTTAAACTCAACGTTTTTTACCTTCGATAACACTATTTATAAACAAAAATTTGGCTCGCCCATGGGTTCTCCGTTCTCGCCTATCGCCGCCGACATTGTAATGCAGGACTTGGAAAGCAGGGTGTTGCAATCTCTTACATTTCCATTACCGTTTTACTTTAGATACGTAGATGACATTGTAATGGCTGTACCACCGAATTCTATTGACGCAATTTTACATGCTTTCAATTCATACCACCCTCGTTTACAGTTCACTATTGAAGTAGGGGGCAATAAGATAAATTTTTTAGATGTAACGTTGATTAACAACAATAACTTCCTAGAATTCGATTGGTTTCACAAACCGACATTTTCGGGACGGTACCTGAATTTTTTGTCGCAACACCCCGTTTCTCAAAAAAGAGGCACAGTTATTGGCATGGTTGATAGGGCGTTTATACTATCACACCCTAAATATCATCAAAAGAATATTAAACTAATAATTGACACTTTGTTAAATAACGACTATCCGTTAACATTCATATTCAATACCATTAATACGAGAATCAAATCTTTGCTCCAGAAACGTACCAGGAAACAGAACGTACCTCCACCTACGATTGAAGAAGGTCGGGGTAAATGGTTTACTATACCATATGTTCCTAATATATCGGAGAAATTCAAAAGTGTGATAAAGGATCTGAATGTTAACTTGTCTTTCTTTAGTCTTAATAAATTGAAAAGGTTCATTAGAGTTCAGAAGGATATTCTCCCCACCCAATCAAACAAGCATGTTGTATATAAAATTTCCTGTAAAAAATTGTGACGCCACATATGTTGGGCAGACTTTGAGACAACTAAAAACGAGAGTTACGGAACATCGTAATCTCATTAATAGAAATACAGCAACTCAATCTGTCATAACTGAACATAGGATCAATTTTGATCACGACTTTGATTGGGAAAATGTGGAAATCCTTGACAGAGAAAGCTTCTTATCTAAGCGACTTGTTTCTGAAATGCTACATATAAAATTACCAAAGAACAGTTTGAACTCGCAAACCGACACAGAGTTTCTACACCACGCATACGTTTCTATTTTAGACAAATTGTAAAAACATGCCTATAGCTGTCTTTGCCCTTCGGTAGAATTAGCGTTTAATATTCTGTACTTAGATATCGATTTTTACCTTTGTTATTTGTCCCTGACCTACACTTTTATTTATTGTACCGACTTTCGACTTGAGACTTCTTGCTGCGTGTTATACGGTTTCATATCGTTTGCTTGCGTCGAGGCGACAGGATCTCCGGATCGCTCTTTACATAATTTCTCACCATGCCTTTGTGTGGCACATACTAATTGTTTTTTCTGTTCTCCAGACTACTTGGTAAGTTTTCTGAACTTGTGAACTTGTCTGGATTTTTACATTAAATTAATTTTACAGACTTGGCTGTCGTAGTCGTAAGTTTCTGCAAATTTCCAAACAGCAAACTTGCTATGTATAAAGGAGAACGTTTATTCTAATTTGAATTACTGCTGAGGATGACTCGAATCAGAGTCGAAACGTACGGATTGTTTTATTGTGAATAAAATTACTTTGAGACTACGCTTGAAGAACCGCGTGTGACCCTTACAGCCTTTTCCCTATTCTGTTATATACATGTTCCATAATAATATTGTTATAAATTGACGTAATTTTATAATAATATAGTTATAACAATGTATAATAATTTCAACAATAGATTTCCACATCACCCATGAGGTACTATTTGATGCGCTTTTTTTTTTTAAGTGGTTTTCCCAGTAGGCCTATTCCACTAAAAAAGAAGAAAATAATAAAGATAAAAATATATGGCTCGGCAGGAAAGAAAATAAAATTCTCTATTGCGAAGTGTTTTATAAAAAGGAATAAGAAATCGCGCAAAGGAAATAAAAACTAATTTACATGAAAATATTTTCTACTTAATTAAAAAATAAATATTTAATTTCTGGGTCGTTTGCACGATTTAACTAATGATGGTATATCCACAGAAATGTTGGAAGAATTAGTTAGCATCAGTGAGGATAATGATGCATCACTCAAAGAAGATCGTTTATTATTTTTTATTAATTTCAATTTTGAAAAAGAACGTTCACACAAATATGTGGAGCCAAACATGGAAAAAATTCGAAGACCAAAATTCCTGAGTGTTTCGGATATACAGTTTCGTTTTGTACTCCGGACGGAAACCGATACGTTCTTATCGCAAGAACCGGGAATGGAGGATAACGGGCAAATAAATGTAAGGTGACCGATACAACGTGAAGCAGAGTCTTTATTTTCACAAATATGCGGAAGCGGTCGGGCGATGGAGCAGGGAATGAGAGCCCGGAGCGAACACGCACGGAAATCTTGAATCTGGTCTCTCACGGCTGCACAACGCGTACGGAGATCTTTTGAAAGAGTCCGGCTTGGGCTCTTAATCGGCGGATATCTTGTCGCGAACGAAAGTGCAGCGACCAGATCGCGATCGCGAAACGAGGGCAACCACAGGAGAATCCGCGGCTCGGTCTACTACTCGACAGGAGATTCGTATCACGATACACGCTCTAGGAGATTCTCCTAGGACTTCGAGTGTCGGCACGTGTAGACAGAAGGAGCTCCGAATTCGAACTGGCTTCGGAATGCGAGGACTCGCGTTCCGAGCTCTCGTACGCGCGCCGATCATAATATTTTCCGTGAGATTCCACGTGAGTCCGGCATGTTCCTCGCGGTTTATTGTGCCGATCGCGGGGACTCCGGGTTGTTCCGTTTACCTCGAAATGTAGCAACGCTGACGCCTGACACTCATTCCGAAACACACCGCCCGCCTCGAATGTGTACATTCGATAATAAGTAGGAAATGCGGATTAGATACAATGAGTAGAATATCGCTAGTTACATTTGGTCGCAGTAGGTCGGATCGACCTCGCTCTCGTCACATATTTTGGAATCGACGCCGCCCGCCATGGCGGAATTGTGCTGAGAATTTATATCGACAGGGAGAAAGCACAATTTTACAATTGGTCGCTTATACAGCGAACGCGCGATTTGAACAGTGACAACACGGGTGAGGCCATCCTCTCCGGGATGACACTCCGTGATGCGGCCAAGCTCCCATTGACAGGGGGGAGTAAGCGCGTTTCGTAGGAGTACCATTTGTCCGACTTTGGCGAGCTTATGCGCGACCCTCCATTTGGGCCTCTGTTGCAAATTGAGCAGATAGTCATTCGACCACGATTTCCAGAATTGTTCGGTGATTCGCTGCATTAATTGCCATCGGGACAATCGCGCCTCGATGAGCTCAAGAACGCTGGGCTCTGGGACCGCAAGAAGGGGTCCTCCGATAAGGAAGTGTCCGGGAGTCAGTGCATGGTAATCGTCCAGACTCTCGGACACTGCCGCGATCGGGCGGGAATTCAAACAGGCTTCGATGCGACATAATACGGTGGCGAGTTCCTCAAACGTAAGCGTATATGACCCGATGCAGCGCTTCAAGTGATACTTCACGTTGCGTACCGCGGCTTCCCACAGTCCTCCGAAATGCGGAGCGGAGGGCGGTAGGAAGTGCCATGCAGCGCCTTCAGAAGCCATTTGATTTAAAAAATTCGGGTCTTTGTTAGCGAGTCTTGCCGCGGTTTTGAGTTCACGATCGGCACCCTTGAAGGTGGTTCCATTATCGGAATAAATGGAATGGGGGAATCCGCGACGGGATACGAATCGGGCAAAGGCAGCAAGGAAAGCGGGGGTGGAATAATCGCTTACCAGTTCAAGATGTATCGCCTTCGTAGTCATACAAATAAACACGGAGATATATGCCTTATGGGCCTTATGGCCGCGGCCTTTCGCAGTACGTACAAAGACAGGGCCGGCGTAGTCAACACCGGTATGAGCGAAAGCTCGGACGGAGCGATTTACACGAACGCGTGGAAGGTCGTTCATGAGCTCACTTGGGATGGGCGCTCGTTCTCGAGTGCAAACGACGCACTTATATAATACGGCGCGAACGAGCGAACGCGCTCGGAGTATCCAATACTTTTCGCGCAGCAAGGACAACGTTAAGTGGGGGCCGGCATGGAGCGCGCGCAAATGAGTGTCGTTAATGATCAATCGTACTAAGGGGTGGTCCCCGAGGACGATCGGATACCGGGCGTTCTCGGCGATGTCCGCGTTACGAAGGCGGCCTCCGACTCGAAGAAGCCGTTGACTGTCGAGGTACGGATTTAGTGGACGAAGGGGACTTGATTTCGGGATAGGAGCTGCTTTTGTTAGGGAAGCTAATTCGGTGGGAAACAGGTCGGTTTGGACGGACCTTAACCAAAATTTCTCCGCGTGTTCGATTTCGATTGGTTTGAGGATGACGACGGACGGCGGTGTTTTCGGGAGCGCGGCCCCGCGATGAGGTCGGAGACGTGTCTGAGGCGCGGCTCGTTGATGATCGCGGAGACGCTTGACGAATAGCAGAACGAAGGCGATCACTCGTAACAATTTCGACCACGACGAATATTGCTGGGATAAGTCCCAAGATCTTACTACGGTCGTGGTGTGTACAGTCGACGGGTGTGGTCGTGCTTCGAGGGAGGTAGTCGGTTCGATACGTGGTGAGTCGTTGGGCCATTGATCGGAAGGTTCGAGGAGCCAGGAGGGCCCTGACCACCACAGGTAGTTTGAGGCGAGCTCCGCGGGAGAGATCCCACGAGACGCGCAATCGGCTGGATTTTCGTCTGTGGATACATGTCTCCACGGCGTGTTCGGGAGCAACGTTTGAATGTCCGCGACGCGATTAGCCACGAATGTGTTCCAGTGAGCCGGTGGGCGGCTAAGCCAATCCAAAACGATTTGCGCGTCAATCCAGCAATGTTTCGATATGTTCGGCATATCTAGCGCTGTGCATACGAATTGAAGGAGTCGGGCGAGTAGTTGAGCAGCACAGAGTACGAGTCGAGGGACGCTCATTGTTTTTAGCGGAGCGACTTTGGATTTTGCGGCCAACATCGTCACCGTGACCGTACCGTCCATTGAGACGACGCGAAGGTATACCACGGCGGCGTAGGCCTTTGTGGATGCGTCGGCAAATCCATGTAACGCCTTATGGAGCGTATGATGTCCGCATTGAGTCCAGCAAGGAATTGAGACCTTCTCAATCTCCGGGAGGTGTTCGTAGTACCGTCGCCACTGCTGGAGAAGATCGTACGGAACAGGTTCGTCCCAATTGCACTTCGACGCCCACAGCTGTTGCATTAAGATTTTTGCCCGAATGACGACAGGCGTGGCCCAACCAAGTGGATCGAACAGTTTGGCGATGTCGGACAGAATCTTTCGTTTGGTTTCTCCCGGGGTGGGTGATCTGTTCACTTGAAACTGAAAGACATCGCGGTCCGGATTCCACATAAGGCCGAGGATTTTTATCCTTTCTTCCTCGCGTAGTTCTCGACTTTGAGCAATGCCGTGATCACTAGGGTCGATGTCCTCGAGAAGGTCGGGCGAATTGCTCGCCCATTTTCGAAGAGTGAATCCGCCTTTGTCAAGGAGCGACACCACTTGGTCTCGAGTCTGCCGAGTGAGAATTTTGTCATCCGCACCAAAAGTGAAATCGTCTATGTATCGTTTCCGTTTGAGCACGGGAATGGCAAGTGGAAAGGCGGCTCCATGGTCGACGACAAGTTGTAGCACGACCTTCAAGGCCAAGAAAGGAGCAGCGGCTGTACCATATGTAACCGTGCATAAAATGTAAACTAATACAGGAGACGTTGGATCGGGCCGCCAGAAAATCCGTTGATAATCGCAATCGAGAGGATGTACAAGAATCTGGCGGTACATCTTAGTCACGTCGGCGGAATAAACGTACTTATAAAGACGCCACTGCAGGGTGACGGCCGCGAGATTGGTTTGTAGCTTGGGGCCGACACGGAGATGGTCGTTAAGAGAGGTGCCGTTAATGGTGGGGTGCGACGCGTTAAATATGACGCGAACTCGCGTTGTTGAGCTGCTTTCCCGGAAAACAGCGTGGTGAGGGATGAAGACGATCTGCGTCGGATCCCTATGCGTCTCGTCGTCTGGAGCTCGCTTCATATGCCCCAGCTCAGCATATTCCTTTAGAAACGCGTGATATTCGGCGGCTTTCGACGGCTCCCGCTTTAGCCGATTCTTCGCGCGAAGGTAGCTTTGAAGGGCCGAGTGGCGAGATTCTCCAATGGAAATAGGAGGCCCCTTCTTAAAAGGGAGTCGGACGACGTAACGACCGTCAGGGTGTCGAGAGTGCGTGCGCAGAAAATGATCCTCACACGCCTGGTCTTCAGGAGTTAGGTGGGACGTACGGGAAATCTCTTCCACCTCCCAAAACCGTCGAATGTTGTAATCGAGATCTTCGTCTACGGAGACATGATTTACATCGATCCTTTGGCCGTGTCGCGCTCCTCCCGTCGGTCCAGAAATAATCCATCCCAGGATCGTATTTTGTGCTATAGGTTCGTTCGCGGTACCCTTACGTACCCCGTCGAGAATCAACGAGCCGAAAAGGTCGGCACCGATGAGGACGTCGATCGGATCGGATCCCGCGAAAGCATGATCGGCGAGGTTGAGATCCTTCAGATGGGGCCATTGGATCCGAACATTAAGACGATTAGGTAAATACCGCGTTAAAGACTTTAAAATTAATGCGGTGGTGGAATACGCCGGAGTATCCGACGCGCTCGGAGTGATCGTGATACGGGCAGCCTGCCGGACGGAGGTGTGCGTGTCTCCAATACCGGTCACACTGATCGACGTGCGAACTTTCGGAATGCGCAGTGCTTGGGCCACGTTCTCGGTTATAAACGATGCAGCGGATCCCTGATCGATCAAAGCACGCACGATTTGAAAGCGACCTTTCTCGGAATAAACTCTTACGCGAGCGGTCGCCAGGAAAATAGGCTGGATGGGCGGAATGGACTTAGCGACAACATGAGAGACGATATTGACAGGGGATGCTCCCGTTGTCGTAGCGGAAGAGGAGGGGTCAGGGTCGGATTGTTTAGCACTGTCCGGAAAATGCAGCAATGTGTGATGTTTTTTCTGACATTGCTTACACGTATGGGGGCTCGTGCAGTCCTTTGACAGGTGCTTGGCACTAAAACAATTTAGGCATCGCTTGTATTTTTTAACTAATTCGTGTCTTTGAGTCGGCGTTTTTAGGAGGAACTCGGAGCACTGGTACTAAAGATGTGGAGCGGTGCACGCGGGACACGAAAGTTTCGTTGCGCTCGCCGCAAGGGACGCGATTGGCTTCGATTTTGCTTTAATTTTTACGGTCGCGTCGTTCGTTTTCTCCGTCGCAAATGGTAATATCGAGTCGAGAGCGCGGATGCGCGCATCCATGAACGCGTCGATTTCGGCGTACGTCGGATAGTAAACGCTGCTACCTAATGGTTAAGTTCCCACGCTTCTCGGGAGGATTTATCGAGTTTCTGAGTAATCAGAAATACGAGAATGTCGCTCCACTGATCCACTGGACGCGCTAGATTCTTTAACGCAGCGATCGCGGCATTTACTTTGTCTCGCAGAGCGCGCAGTTCAGGAGCCGATTTCGCGGTGACATTGGGCAATGTAAATAGCTTATTGAGATGTGTACTAATAAGACGCCGTTTATTTTCGAATCGAGATGATAGAATTTGCCACGCAACGTCAAAATTCTCGGAAGTTAACGCTAAATGCTCGATGGATGCGCTCGCTTCACCTTTTAAACACGAGAACAAATGATGTAGTCGTTGTACATTTGACAAATTGGTTTCGCAAATAATCATCGAATAAAACCTGTCACGGAAGCTCTCCCATTTCTCGTACGATCCATCGAAGTGTGGTAGGGTGACCTTCGGCAGGTTGAGCGCGGCATGCGATGGAAATTCAAGCGCCCGACTTACGTTTACCGAGGCATCCACGACCGGAAGGAGCTCACCGAGCTGTTCGTGGAGGTAGTCCAACGCAGCGTCGTAAGCTTCCTCACATGCCTCGAACTCGCGGTCGGTGAAATAGGCGTATGACGCCTTGGTCGCCGCGTCAGCGGTGACATGCAGCTTCGCATCTAAAGTTCGGCACTGCTCGAACCTCTCCTTCGTACTGTCGATTCGCGCCTTCGTAGCCGCAGGCGTCATCTTCGCCTGTCCTAGTTTTTTAAAGTTCGTGATAGTATTCATCACGGAATTAAATAAGGAGCGTTGCTTGTAGATCATCTCGTCGAAGGATGACATCTTGAGAGCAGTTATCACTCCCCGGAAACGGGCACTACCACGTCGCGAGGTCAGCCCAGTTAGATTCACAAACCTCAATCCCGATCCGGCTCGAAGGACCAATGTTTCGGATATACAGTTTCGTTTTGTACTCCGGACGGAAACCGATACGTTCTTATCGCAAGAACCGGGAATGGAGGATAACGGGCAAATAAATGTAAGGTGACCGATTCAACGTGAAGCAGAGTCTTTATTTTCACAAATATGCGGAAGCGGTCGGGCGATGGAGCAAGGAATGAGAGCCCGGAGCGAACACGCACGGAAATCTTGAATCTGGTCTCTCACGGCTGCACAACGCGTACGGAGATCTTCTGAAAGAGTCCGGCTTGGGCTCTTAATCGGCGGATATCTTGTCGCGAACGAAAGTGCAGCGACCAGATCGCGATCGCGAAACGAGGGCAACCACAGGAGAATCCGCGGCTCGGTCTACTACTCGACAGGAGATTCGTATCACGATACACGCTCTAGGAGATTCTCCTAGGACTTCGAGTGTCGGCACGTGTAGACAGAAGGAGCTCCGAATTCGAACTGGCTTCGGAATGCGAGGACTCGCGTTCCGAGCTCTCGTACGCGCGCCGATCATAATATTTTCCGTGAGATTCCACGTGAGTCCGGCATGTTCCTCGCGGTTTATTGTGCCGATCGCGGGGACTCCGGGTTGTTCCGTTTAATCGAAATGTAGCAACGCTGACGCCTGACACTCATTCCGAAACACTGAGAGATGGATAATGCGATGCATTTAAAATAAAAAAAAAATCGACTCCTTTTTCTGTTCGCGTTTTTAGAGACACATCACATTGCAAATCACAAAGTTCTGCTTGAAGATTTAGACTTTGTTCCTCGATTTGCACAGTGAGAGGATTTTCGAAAAGGATTAAATCTTTTCTAAGACTCTCGAAATCTTTGAAACGCGTATCAAATTGTTCTATGAGGGATTCTATTAAAAATATATATTTCTTGAAATTGCAACTTATGCCATGTTCTTCGACGAGAATTTTGCGAGATGGATAAAAATGAAAGGTGTTGTTTTCTATATGGCTCTTAAATAATACTAATTTTCTTCTAAACGAATCAATGTGAGAAACTAATTGCGAAATAGTTTGCTCTGTCTTTTGCAGCTTTAGATTTAAATAATTCAAATGATTCGTTATATCTGTTAAAAGTGTGAGTTCGCAAAGTGAGTCTACATTTTACAAAAAAGATATAAATTCGTCATATTTTGTATCAGATAGATCTTGCAAGAAAAGCAGGATTTCTTTTCTTATAGCAAAGAACTTTTCTAGGCATTTTCCTGCATTGAGCCACCGAACTTCGCAATACAGAGGCACATCTGTATAAACTGCGTTATGCTCTTCGAGAAAGAGTTGAAACTTCCTATGCGAAAGAAATTTGTGACTGCCTTTAACAGCATTAATAATTTTAGTGACGACTTGCCTTGCATTACACAGTTTAACAACTTTCCCACATAACGCTTCTTGATGAATAATGCAATGTATAAAGGGAAATTTCAAATCTCGCTGCTTTATTTGACCGAGAAATCCTTTTTTTTTGATCCTGTCATTGCTTTTGCGCCGTCAGTGACAATCACTGAACATCTTGAAAAATCAGTACCAAATTTTTCAAGAGTTTGATTAACAGCATTGAAAATATCGCTACCTGTTGTTGTTCCATGCAATGGAACGAAATCTAAAAGCTCCTTGACATATGAAAAATTGTTTTGCACGATTCGAGCAAAAATGCTCAATTGGCTCATATGTCGATTATTTATCGGTGCTTTCATCGAGACATAACGAATAAAAAGAACAAAATTCTAATAAAGATTTTAATTTTTCTTGTAAAGAAGAAGCAATGCAATTTACACGAGATTTTACAGTGTTTGGGCTTAACGGAATACTAGCAGCTTCTTGAAGAGTCAATGATTCTCCGAATGACTGTACTGCTGCTATAATGAGACATTTTTTCACAAATTCACCTTCCGTAAACGATTTACTATGTTTGGCAATAAGATGAGATATGGCATAAGATGTAATTCTTGTAACACCCGCGGATCAAATCCCACTTACACGAACACTCACACTACACTCTTCGAATGTATAAATTATTGTTTTCTTTTTATTATAATAAAGGTATAATAATCTCAAAAGGATATCACCTCTTATTAATTAATTTAAGACCTTACACCTTATACCTAACTCTTTAAATCGCACAAGGTCCGATCTCCGGTAATAGGGATTATATCCTTGACCGAAAACAGGACCATGAATGCATAAAAACTCACAGTAGGCGTAATAGCGTTCCTTCTGGACGTTGACTCACGACTGGAGTTTCCCCGAAAAGTGCATTCGACTCGAGGCACGCGCCTTTCCAGCGTCCACCCGAAATAACATAAGATCTTGTTACGTCTTCTCCCCTCCTCTGGATAGCCTTTCCTTCGCTATCCTTCAACTCAGTATTCCATAAATTCGGGTGACCATTTGGACATGTAACGATTGGACACCGCTCAATTAGACATGTAATATTGGACACGTAGTATTGGACACATAGTATTGGACACGTAGTATTGGACACGTAGTATTGGACACGTTTTATTGGACACGTAACGATTGGACACTGCTACGCCCCTCCCCTGCAAGCACTGGTGGGTGGGGGTGAACTTCGGTTCGCGTGATAAGTTGAAAACTCATGTGGAACCGATTGTGCGGTGTCCAATCATGCAATGTGCGTGTCCAATAGTGCGGTGTCAAATCGTTCTGTATCCAATCATGCGATGTCTAATCGTTACGTGTCCAATATTACGTGTCTAATCGAGCAGTGTCTAATTGTTATGTGTTCGTATGTCATAAATTCCGAGGTTTTGGCGTAACAAACTTTTGAACAGACAATGACCGCCGACTAAAACCTTTTGAAGGTTACTCAGGGTTATGTTCTTGATAACATATGTTAAGATCAAAATCATCGGCGTGGTGTCCCCTAAAGTAAACAATTACCATTTTTAGTAAAGTACTCATAAGAATCGAACATATTAGATTCAAACCCACATAAAAGTAATGCTCCTGATAGTCTTGATTTTGGAGGTATTTATAAAGGGTTTGAATTTATTTTGTCCAGATGCGAGTCTACTTAAAAGTATCAATACTTGTAATACTCGAAAATACTCGAAATGCTAACAAAGGAAAAACAAGGGCTAATAATCGAGCATATAGTAGATGTCAAATTTCAAAGTTTATTTTGATCTCAATAATACATATTACGTCGGGACGTTTCGAACTACACAGTCTTCTTCAGCTGACAAACAATGTTAGTTAAATAAATGAATATAAGTTTGAACACACATAATAAATTAAAGATAATATATATATATAATAAAATAGTAGAATTTGTATTGGCAAATAACAAAGTCAATCGGAGTTACATCAAACATGAGAGCAGTAAACTTGTAAAATGTACACGATGTATATATGTAAATATCTATGAGCGAAGTCAAATATAAAATTGATTTGTAAATCCAAAGCCGAAGTTATATCCATGATTTATTCTTCGTTTGATAGCGACAAAGACCCAAGTCAGTCGTGTTAACAACGCGTCAAGTTTTATTAATTTTATATTTAACTTCGCTCATAGATACCCTTATGAAAAAAAACTATTGAGATCCAATAGTAACTGTTCAGGAAAACTATTGGCAAATTTTCAGTAGTTTTTTGGCGGACTACTGAGAAACTATTTGGGATTAAGTATTTTCCAATAGTAACTATTCACGAAAACTATTGACGAATAGTTTCTTATGGAAATAGACAGCCACTAAATAAAAAAGTAAAATTTTTATTTATTACCTTTTTTATTGTTCTTAAGAAGTGAATGCCAATACTTTTTCTATTACTGAAAATCTTAGAATCACAATACAATTTTAATTATACCTGAAAAATTCGTTTATACTTTAGTGCCCCTGGTGGGATTTGAACCTGAGACCCCTGGCTTATGAGTCGCTCATCTTACGTACTGCACCACTGCTACGATTGATAAATATATTTTTTTTGTCTATATATGTTATGACCAATTACATATGAATTATTAGCTGGCAACTACTCAGTGAGTTAGAAAACTTAATTTAATCAATAATATCTAGCTACTATAGGTCTTGGATCAGATCGAGGTTATGTTAATTTCTACTTGGGTATTCGCAAAACTATTGACTGCAGTTACTATTCAGATGTGAATAGTTACTATTGAACAATGATGGGCTTGAAGTATAGCCCCAATAATAACTATTTGCCAGATTGTCGACGAACGGTTGCCATTGAGTTCAGAATTATTCAGCAATTATACATTTTTACAACAATGTTTTTTACAAATAAATAATTGTGAATAGGTACCATTTATAAGTAGTGATCCCATCAGTAGTCAGAGTTTATGAAACTATTGGGCCAATAGTATATTATTCGTCAATAGTAACACCACCAGTAGTCACATTTTATGAAACTATTGGATCAATAGTATATTATTTGTCAGTAGCAAGTCCATCAATAGTTACAGTTTATGAAACTATTGGATCAGTAGTATACTATTCGTCGTATAGCAACGCCACTAAAAGTGTACTCTTCGTCAGTAGTAAACTGTTAAAAGTTACTATTAACGTACTATTCAAATCTAATAGTTATTATTGAAAGTCCAGTAGTTACTATTAGCTCTCAATAATTTTTTTTCATAAGGGTAGTTACATATATACATCGTGTATATTTTACTAGTTTACCGCTCTCATGTTTGATGTGACTCCGATTGACTTTGTTATTTGCTATTGATACAAATCCTACAAATTCTAATATTTTATTATATTATCTTTAATTTATTATGTAACTTATATTCATTTATTTAATTGACATCGTTTGTTGGCTGAAGAAGACTCTGTGTAGTTCGAAACGTCCTGACGTAGTATGTATTATTCAAATTAAAATAAACTTTTTTTGACATATACTATCACTCGATTATTGGCCGTTGTTGTTTCTTTGTTGGTTTAGACACACAAGAGTGAGATCCTTTATATTATACTCGATATTCAATACTGCTTTTATTTTTCGAAGTAATCATAGAGAGTTTAAAACTACATATATCAATATGCAGTTCAAACTTACTTGTAAGATCTTAAGGGGATGCTGGAGTAACGGCTGAACTCCGACGGGATAGCGCCATCATCTAAGCGGAACTAAAAACGTCGATAAATAATTATCGACACTTCTAATTTCTGTTTTCTACATTACCGGCTATCTCAGAACATGTGTTAGAAATACATGATACGTTGCACACATGTAACGTGTGGTATTTTATTTTGTCAGTACCGTCAGAATAGACGCTTTTGACATTTTATTTTGTCAGTAGCGTCAGAATAGACGTTTCTGGCTTTTTATTTTGTCAGTATCGTCATAATTGACGCTTGTGACATTTTATTTTGTCAGTACCGTCAAAATAGACGCTTCTGGCATTTTATTTTGTCAGTACCGTCAGAATAGACGCTTCTGACATTTTATTTTGTCAATACCGTCAGAATTGACGATTTTGACATTTCATTTTATCAGTACCGTCAGAATTGACGCTTCTGATTTTTATTAATTAAATTTGTTTATTTATATTGCCTTTCGGCCTTGAAAGGGGGTGCTACATGTCTTTGAGATGCGATTTTTTACAATACATTTTATATTACATTTCTTTGCTATCAGTTTCGTTTTGTATTTGTACGTTTCTTAGGTCCTTCCTGTGCTTGGTCACTTTCCTCATCCAATCTGCTCCTTCTCCTGTATCTTTCAAGATGTCTAAGATATTTCTGTAATCCCTTAGAGGCTCCACGCAGTCAGACATCAAATGCTCTAGCGTTTCCATTTTCTCGCCACATATTCTACATACTCTTTCTTCTTCTTTTCTCCAGTACTTGCTTCCTTCCTCCTCGTTTCCGCATCTATATCTTGCAATCATTCTCTGGTCTCTTCCTTTGTATTCTTTTTGTAGATACCTTGGGATGTGATCTGTTCTCAGCTCTTTGTACCTAGCGCAGTACCTTCCATCCTCTATCCTTTTCTCTTGCTCTGTTCTTTGTTCTTTCCGGTCCGTCATTATTAGTTCTTCCATGTTCGTTCTTTCAGAGCTTTCATTTCCTGTTTCCCTTGTGCTAGAGCTAACTTTCCTATAATATTGATCCCTGTTTTTTTCCCATTTTGTTTTCTTCCCTTCCTGTTTGTTTTGTATCTCTTTCCAGCATTCCGCGATTATTTTGTTCGTCTGCCTTTCTTTTGTCTTCTCTTCGTACTTCATCGCTCTTTTTCCGGCTTCTATCCTGATTTTGTCAATTTTCGTTTCTTCTCGTATCAGATATGCCGGTGTGTTAAAATCCAGTCCTAGAATCCATCTTATATATTTTTCTTGCAACTTTTCTACCTTTTCTTCTTCTCTCCATCCCCATATTTCCGCTGCATATAAAAGGATGCTTTCCACTAGACTCTTGAACATTTTCATTCTCCTGTCTACACTCTCTCTGAATTTCCTCTGTCCAATACTCCACACTTGTGCCATTGCAATCGCCGCCTTCTTGACTGTTTCTTTTATATGCGTTTCCAGTCCTCCGTTTTTTGGAAGTAAAACCCTAGATATTTAAATTCCTTGACTTCTTCCAGTCTTTCTTCGTTCCATCTCCATTCTTCCTTCCTCTTCCTACCCCTTCCTTTTTTGAAGATCATAACTTTGGATTTTTCAGCGTTAAGTGTCAATTTTTTCTTTTCTAAATACTTTCGGAATCTACTTATCATCCCCTTAAGCTCCTCTGGACTCCTGGCTAACAGCACCATGTCGTCTGCGTAGGCAAGTGTCCATATTTTTTCTCTTCCTATCACTATCCCTCCTGCTTGACCTTTCCTCATCCTTTCTTCCAGATCTGCCGTATAAAGCGTGAAGAGCGTTGGACTCAGAGGGCATCCTTGCCTTACTCCTTTGGTTGTCCAAAATCTGCTCGTTGTATGACCGTTTACTTTGACGACGTTTCTCGTTTCCTGATAAATCTCACCTATTCTTTTCCTGATCTTCTGGCTGATTCCTGTTCTCTCCATTATCTTATTCAGTTCTTCTCTGTCCACCTTGTCAAATGCGGCGCTTAAATCCGCGAAGAAGGCGTAGATTTTTCCTCCCTTGTTGACTGATTCTCTGTTTGTGATGTAATTCAGAATAAAAATGTTATCTATCGTGCTTCTACCTCGTCTAAATCCTGCCTGCGTTTCTGGGATGATGTGTTTGTCTTCTATTTCGGCCTTCAGTCTTTCTTCGAGTACCATTGCGTATATCTTGTACGCCGAGTTGAGCAGCGTTATTTTTCTATAATTTTTTAAATTTTCCTTATCTCCTTTTTTGAAGATAGGGGCGATCACTCCTTCTTTCCATATTTCCGGCAGCCCCTCTCCTTTCCATACCCTGTTTATAATTTCTTTTAACCTTTGTATTACCTTCCTGCTTCCATTTATCCATACTTCATTTTCCAGTCCATCTTCTCCTGGGGCTTTCTTGTTCTTTAGTTTAGCTATCTGTCTTCGTATTTCCGCTCCAGTTATCTCGTCTTCATTCTCTTCTGGTTCTGTGGTCTCATTTACCCCACCGTTGCTATATCCTGGTGATTCTGTTCCTTCTAAAAGCTGCATAAAGTAGGCCTTCCATTTGTCCGACTCGATCTTCTTTGTGATTTCTGTTCTTTTCTTTCTGCCTTTATTAATGTATTTCCACGCTTGATTTTCATTGGTGATTTGCTGTATTTCTTGATCTTCTCTTTCTTGCCATCTTGTTTTCTTCTCTTTGCATTTGTCCTTGTACTCTTTCTTCTTTTTCTCGTAGTTATCTTTGCTGTCTTCTCCCTTCCTCCATTGCTTTAATGCCCTTCTTGCTACTCTTTTGAGCTCCGTGCACTCCTTATCCCACCATTTGTTAGTTCCTATCCTCCATTTCCTCACCTTGATTGTTTTCTTACTTACTGCTTTGATTAATTCTCCTATCAGCTCTTCTACCATCTCGTCTATTCCCTGTGCCGTGAAGAATATTTCTTCTGTTTTTTCTGCGAAGTTTCTCTTGCCCTCTTCTGTCCATATTCTTCTTTCTACGCTCGTCTCTTCTTGTTCGACGTCTGGATTCGCACCATTTTCTGTGGAATAAATGTCTATTCTGATCGGCAGGTGGTCTGATTCAATTCTCTCCTCCATCACAAAATCCACTATGTCTTCTCTAGCTTCTGCATTAACTATCCCATAATCTATTACCGAGTTGCCACACGCACCTATATACGTCCATTCTCCTGCTTCGTCTCCTTCCATATTTCCGTTTAGTATACTCCATCCTTCTTCTTCTATCAATTCCAACATTGTTCTTCCTTCTGCATTTTTTATCTTGTCCCTTGATTTCCTTCTGATTTCCCTGTTACTGTTTTCCCAATTTATTGTGCCCTCGTCTCCTATTCTTGCGTTGAAATCTCCGCCAATCAATACTCTTCTGTTTTCTGGACTGTGAATTATCTGCCGTAAGTCTTTTACTGTTTCTTTTATGTCTTTGCTGTATACTGTTAGAATTCTCCACTCTGTGTTGTTTAAAATAATTCTTCTTTCTTGAATCCCGCTCGTTCGTTGTTTCTTCTTCCTTGACACCTCTTCTTATCCCTGTTATTATTCCTCCCCTTGCTCTTCCCTTGGTTCTTTCTCGTTTGGCTGCAGTACTTTTCCATATGAATTTGTCCGGTAATTTGTCTTTCAATTTCTCTCATTGTCTTTCGTCGACCCATGTTTCCGTTAGCTCTATGGCATCGTAATTCTCTATGTGTTTCCAAAATTGCCTGTCCTTGTTAAACAGTCCCGCGACGTTCCAGAAGCCTGCCACAAAGGTTTTTCCTCTCTTCTCTCCCTCGTTTGTGTCCTTCTCTTCTGTCCTACTCCCGAAATTTGTCTCCGTCGCCCCCGTTCTCGTTTGTTGATCCATTGCCTGGTCTTTTCGGAAAGTCATTGCCTTAATCTCTATTTGTTTTTCCTTGCCGTCTTTACCTTCATTTATATTACTTTGGGCTGTTATTGTTTTATGGGTTTGCAGGGTTTTGTGTGTTCTGAAAACACTCTCTCAGTCCTTCCTCTTTCTTCCATATAAAAGTCCTTTCGTTTACCGTTAGTTTCTTGTAGCCTATCTTCACTTGCTCTCCTTGCTCTCTCTTCTTTTTCGCGATTTCTACTATCTCTCTTTGCACGTCTCTTTCCTTCTTTGTTAGGTCGTTGTCAATGTACAGATTCTTACCTTTCAGCTTACTTTTTTTTGCTAGTACATCTTTTTTCTGTTGCCAGTTTTTTAATTTCGCTATTAGCATTCTTCCTCGCTGCTCCTTTCTTATCCAGTACGCGTCCTCCACTTCCACCTCTACCTGCAGTTTGCGTCTCATTATTTGTTCTATCTCTTCCTTGGGTGAGCCTTCTCTTGGTAAGTCCTCTCCTTTCATAATTATATTGTTCCTTCTTTCTCTTCTCTCTCTTGCCTCCTCCCTCTCTTCCAGTTGTATCATTCTTGTCATTTTCTTCTCTATTTGTTCTTCTTTGATCTCTATTTCCTTCAATCTGTTTTCCATTGTCCTTTTTTCCTTCTCCCACTCCTCTTGTTTCTTTTTCCATTCTTCTCTCAAGTCTTGTAATTCTGATCTTATTGCCTTATTTTCTTTTTTAATCTCTTCTGTATCATTCTTAATTGTTAGTATAATTTCCGTTAATTTATCGAGTTTATCCATGTCTAACCCTTTTACGCTTTCTATACTCTTCTCCTCTTGCGTCCTTTCTGCTTCTGATGTATTTCCTATTCTCTTAGTTGGAGGTGATCTGCTCACTGCTCTTGTTTTTTCAAACTTTTCAAGTAGTTCCTTCTCTGCTCTTATCCTGTCTTCTTCTTCTTCTTCCCTCTTCCTCTTAAACGAATCAACAATCGATTCAAAACTATTAGTCCTTTGCCTTCCAAGATGTTCTGCGTTGGTCGGCCTTCCTTTCCTTTTTGGCTCCTTTTGCCTTTCCGTGCCTTCTCCTGTATTGCTCATTAATGGATTCTCTGTCTCTCGCCTCTCTATATCAGCGGTACCACCGGGTTGTTAGTGTTCGCTTTTCGATGGTTTTGCGAACCCGGCAATTGGCTTCTTTGTGAATTCTGGTCCACTTCCCTTTTTATTTCCTAACCTCCAACGTTATCTCAGCAATAGAAACTCCAGAAAAACGTTTCCCTTACGGTTCCTCTACTGCTTCCTTATATCTCCAAATAAAATTGCAATTTTGCACATGCAGAAAACCTGTAACAAAATCGCCCTAGGGCGATGAGGCGGCAGATAAATTCGGAAATAAGCAGACGCGCTTCTGTTTACTTACTCTCGAATATTCCCCCCGCTTCTGATTTTTATTATAATGTAGCATGAGCCCTTCCAACGCCCATTCTCATGAGAACGCAACCAATATATTTTTCCGTCTCTCCGATTGTAATTTACAAATGATACATTTGTAATAATCAGTACCGTCAGAATAGACGCTTCTGGCATTTTATTTTGTCAGTACCGTCAGAATAGACGCTTCTGGGATTTTATTTTGTCAGTACCGTCAGAATTGACGCTTTTGACATTTTATTTTGTCAGTACCGTCAGAATAGACGCTTTTGGCATTTTATTTTGTCAGTACCGTCAGAATTGACGCTTGTGACATTTTATTTTGTCAGTACCGTCAGAATAGACGCTCTGGCATTTTATTGTGTCAGTACCGTCAGAATAGACGCTTCTGACATTTTATTAACAGTAGTCAGCTCACGATCAACGCTTCTGACACTGAATTAAAATTAGCCAGCCCACGATTAACGCCTCTGAAACTAATTAAATCTAGCTAGCCCAAGATTAACACCTCTGGAACTAATTAAATCTAGCCAGCCCACGATTGACACCTCTGGCACTTAATTAAAATTAACCAGGCCACTTTTATAATATCCCAGATAGCAAAACCTGTCATATTTACGTAAACTGAAATATGTACGTAAACTTGTGACGAACGTTTGCACAAATAACATGTAATACTGTGTGTACAAATGCTCAATCCTTTACACATTGTAGCTGCAAACAGTTTACATCATCAATTTACATATCTTTGTTGTAAAAGTACTATAAGTATGAATCCTAGACGGAGCTACAATAAACATTTACGCAATATTTGTGGCAACAATACATAAATTGTTTTCAGAAACACGTTTGTATGACTTTGCACACATTTTGTTATCTGGAATAACACGTTCTCTGCTACTCACAGCTTGCTCACTTGCTTTGTCGTTGCGAGTATAGCATCTTAGTTGACAGCCAAAGGATCACATCGCTGCCGTTTTCTTTCGCGCACACACTCTCACACTTGTTACTTCACTACTCAACTCCTAACACTTTTTACGCGTATGCGTGTGTCAGTGACGCACAATGAAGCACAAGAGACATTCAGTCATAACTGTCATAAGTCATAACACTCATAACTTCTTGACGATTCACATGCTATTGTATGCTAGCAATGCGTCCGGCAGGGAGCGTCCCGTTTGACCACGTTAACATTGACCATGGTCACGATTGACCACGTTGATATTGAGCACGTTGCAATTGACCACGTTGCGATTGACCACGTTGTGATTGACCACCGTCCCGATTGACCACCGTCCCGATTGACCACGGTCCCGATTGACCACCGTCCCGATTGACCACGGTCCCTATTGACCACCGTCCCGATTGACCACGGTCCCAATGACCACGGTCCCGATTGACCACGGTCCCGATTGACCACGGTCCCGATTGACCACGGTCTCGAATCATTTATAAAGTGAGGCTCACGTGCAGGGGGGGGTGCAGGGGGGGCGAAGTCCCCCTCGTTCACGCATAAAGCGAAATACATCTCTTACCCGGGCACGCCGAAGGCGTGTCCATGAGGGGGGGGGGTGCAGGGGGCGGGAGCCCCCCCCCCGCCCACACTTCTAGGTTTACTCACACAATGGGGGGGGGGGTGCAGGGGGGGCGAAGCCCCCCCGCCCACGCATGCTCTGGGGAAGATGTCCTGATGCACTTTATGATGTCGGCCGTTGACGCCGACCTTACAGGGCTGGCTCTAGGAACCTGGTAGACGTGATTCCGGGTCTTGCTCTCGGGGAAGGTGTCTACGTACTAATTTCGCTTCCCCCAAGTGGGTTTGACGCTGACCCCATTTTAGCGTGTACTAGGTGTCTGTCAACGCGTACATTATACTTCGTCTTGAAGAAGACGTCTACGTGCCGAATTCTCCTATCGTCGACGCTACTTTGACGCCGACCTGACTACAGTGTTTGTTAGGTGTCAGATAACCGATTGAGCCGACTTCTCCTCGTGGAAGACATCGGGATTTCGTTTTCCTTAACGCGTACTCGGACTCTGATATATTATATAGGATCAATGGGGACCGTGGTCAATCGGGAACGTGGTCGATATCAACGTGGTCAATCGGGACCGTGGTCAATCGGGACCGTGGTCAATCACAACGTGGTCAATATCAACGTGGTCAATCGCAACGTGGTCAATTTCAACGTGGTCAATCGGGACCGTGGTCAATCGGAACGGTGGTCAATCGGAACCGTGGTCAATCGAGACCGTGGTCAATCGGGACCGTGGTCAATCACAACGTGGTCAATATCAACGTGGTCAATCGCAACGTAGTCAATTTCAACGTGGTCAATCGGGACCGTGGTCAATATTAACGTGGTCAAACGGGTGCCACTCGATGTTCGATCGTAATTATATGAAGTGTCTCGTTCGAGCGATTAACAAGTAGTACCGGCTTCCATTCCCGGTGGGGCCACAATCTTCAGAGTAACTTTTTTCCCTAGCCCCATGCTTCTATGCTTCTATTCTTCATATAGTTTAGAGCTCGACTAGCTCACTAGCATATCAAATAAAAATTATTATAAAACTGGGGTTGGGAAATGCATAATTACATTGGATGGGAGTAATCGTTCGAACGAGACTCTTCATATAATTACGATCGAACATCTCTCTATGAGATCGTTTGATCTTCCAATTATATTCAAGTCTCGTTCTCACGATTAACAAGTAGAGGTTCAGAGAAAAATAATTTTTGTTTGTGATACCTGTTTCGAATTCGTATACGAATCCTAACTAAGTCATACGCCAATTACAAAGAAAAACTAACTTTTTCCTTAGGTCAATAACATAATTTTTTTTAAATCTTATATTGCGCTTTATTAACACATAAGCGTTTTGCCAAGGATTTCGTAGTTAAAACAACAGTCCTATTATAGTGTTTAGCAAATAACCTATTTTTCGACCAACTAGCAGTTTCCCTAATAGTTTCTAGAGCAACTTTTTTTTTTAAACCGAACTCTCCGCATATCTTGTGGAGTGAGCTGTGAATCTCTCACCTATACCCCAGCGAGACATACCTGTCCTAATTCTTCTATTTATCATTGCTATAGAAGCTGTTTTAGCTGTCAGAAAGAGATTATCTACTTTACCTCTCAACGATGTCGCTTGGATGTAAGTGTCAAATGTTGACATCAGCCTAACCTGGGATTTTCCAGAACAACTGGCAAACTAGCAACAGCTGATATGATCCTGGACGGGAAGTCTTAATTCGACCCGATATTTCTATTTCATGTCTTTCCGAACTACGTTTATGCTAGAAAAGAAACTTGATTGAAGTCAATGTTTGCGCCCTGTGCGCGGTACCTGTAATGTATTAATGAATACACGACGGTTAGAGGTAATAATAAGTACGTTTATTATAAGTGGCGTGTGGTTACATAAAGTATAACGCGTAGCTAGATGGGTGCACCCGATGGCGTACACATGCTACTTGGTACACTAGCGCCATCGTTACATCCTCTTTTCTGAAAAGCTATAAGTTCATTCGATTAGGAGTTCGTATAATTCGACCAGAGCGGGTGGTACGAGGGGTACTCGAACTAGTTGTAAGAGGCTGACGTTGATCGTTATTTAATTGTAAGGTAGATGGTACATCAGGGATAACTTCTGGGGGAGTAACTTCTGGGGGTAGTGGTCTGCTGTCCTGGGTTGTTTCCGATGGTAGGGTAACAGTTGTTGGACGTACGTGTTGTGTATTACGTCGTACGACGTTACCCGTAGGCAACTGCACATCGTATGATCGGGGTTCCGATCGTTTCGCAACAATCTGACCTGGGATCCAATTGCGAGGCTCGTGGTATACTCTGACTATGGCGCCTGGTTCCCAGGGGCTGCTATGTCGTGGATCAGCATACTCTTTCTGTAATCTTCGGAGACGAGTTAATTCTTCTTGAACCTTCTCTTGTACCTTCGGCCAAAGTATCTCTTCAGTTGTCGGAATCGATGTACGTGTTTGCCGGCTAAAAAGATGTTGCACCGGCGAGCCCAAGACATTGTTCCGCGGTACGTTACGTATATTTAGTAGTGCCCCATAAATGTCACTCTTATCAATGGCGCACTTGCGGAACAGATGTTTAACAGCTTGCACAGCTCTCTCTGCTAGGCCGTTTGATCTCGGGAACCTGGGACTCGATGTACGATGTTCGATGTTCCAGCTCTTGGTAAATTCCTTGAACTCCGCTGATGCAAACTGTGGCCCATTGTCTGTTTCCAGAATACGTGGTACACCGTGTACAGAAAACCAGCGTTTGAATGCTGTCACTGTCTGACATGTATCTGTTGGGTATACTAATGTGAAGTCGTAGAAGCCTGAATAACTGTCCACAATAACAAGGTATTGTTTACCCTTTATACTTGCGAAATCAGCTGCTACAATTTCCCAAGGTAGTTTTGGTACTTCCTTTAAGATCAGTGGTTCTTTATCCGGAATTCGTTGTGTCTTCTGACAGACAGCACATTTATTCACATAGTCCTCTATATCGTTGTTCATTTTTGGCCAAAGCATGACTTCACGTGCTCGATGTAACATTGATTGTATACCTATGTGACCCTTATGTGCCAACTGCAAATACCTGGCGTGTAACGATGAAAGAATCATTGGCCTGGAGTTCTTGAAAACGATGTCATCCATCACCGTAATTTCGTCTCGATAATTCCAGAATTGTCGTAAGGGATAATCTAAATCCTTTTCATTGTCTGGCCATCCTGTCATAAGCGTCCTTATGAGTGATGCCATTACAGGATCCGCATTGGTTTCCCTCCTTAATTGCTCCAGGGCTGTTTGTGAATAAGGAATAACGACACATACTTCAATTTCTGCTTCGGTTTCCTCTTCTACTTGATGTCTTCTACAGTCTCTACTTAACGTGTCTGCCAGGGGTATGTCTTTGCCCGGTACGTATTTGACTGTTGGAGTATACTGAAGGATGTCAAAAAAAATCCTTTGGAGTCGTGGTAGTTGGTTGGCCAAAACTTTCTTGCTAATAGATTCTAGCGGTTTGTGATCGGTAAGTATCGTTAAAGCTTTACCATAGATAAAATCATGAAACTTAAAACATCCAAACCGAATTGCAAAAGCCTCTTTCTCCAATTATCGCTGTTGCGTTTCTGTTAAGGCTTTTGTTGCGTACGCGACTGGCTGATTATCTTGTAATAACACAGCACCCATTGCTGTGGAACTGGCGTCTACCATTAATGTGACAGGTTTCAACGGATTATAATATGCGAGTACTGGAGGGGTTTTTAATACCTCTTTGATCTTGTTAAAAGCTTCTTCTTGTTCTGCGTCCCAATGCCATATTGTGTCCTTTGTTAGTAATTGTCTTAACGGCTCGGTGATCCCAGACAAGTTTGGTACAAACTTAGACAGATAAGTAACGGTACCTATAATACGGCGTACTCCTTGAATATCTTCCGGTCTTCTTAGCATCTCAATGACCTTGAGTTTTTCCGGATCCGGTTTCAAACCTTCAGCTGTCAATGTGTGGCCCAAAAACGGTACTGACGTTTTCTCGAATAAACACTTATCCTTGTTCAAGCGTAGACCAGCTTCATATAATCTTCGAAGAACTTGATTCGTCACTTCTCGCAGCTTTTGTAGTGTCGATGCGTAGACCACGACATCATCCATTGATACTTCCACACCGTCAATCCCTTCTAAGATTTTCGTCATCATTTCTTGAAAAATCTCGGGAGCTGACTTAATACCAAAGGAAATTCGTCGAAATCTATATCGGCCCCATGGTGTGTTCACTGTCAAGTACTTAGAGGTCCTTTCCGTTACCTTGATTTGCCAAAATCCTCGAGCGCAATCAAGTTTCGTGAAATATTTCGCGCCAGACAATTTGGTGGAGATATCTTCTAGTGTTTTAAGTGGAAAATGTCGCCTCTTGATTACCTTGTTCAGATCCGACGGATCAATACATGGACGTATCTTCCCTTTGCTCTTCACAATTACCAGCGGGCTCACTGCTGAGGTTGGCTCAGACACTGGTTTGATCACGCCCAGCTGCACCATCTTGTCGAGTTGTTTCTTGACTTCTTCCTTCAACGAAAATGGTATTCTGCGAGGTGGGTGAATTTTTAGTTGCGCTCCTTCCTCCAGTTCCATATCATATTCGTATCCTTTTACGCAGTCTAACCCAATGAATAGTTCATTCTTGATTTCTTCAATAGGCTTCTCTATTGAGCCCTTTACAGCATGAATGCGTTTTATAAAATTGAGGCTGGTGCATGCTTTCCGACCTAATATGGCTTGCACGTCTTCTTCTACTATTTTAAAATTAATTATGACCAACCTGTGTCGTACGTGAAACTTAATATTAGCTTCTCCTATTACATCCATCTTTGTCTTGTTAAATGTAATGAGACTCTTCGTACCTGACGGAGTCAATGTAGCACCTACTTGTTTTGACTGCTTATTTGACATGACATTGCATTCTGCACCCGTGTCTAGTTTTGCTGTCACTTTATGACCTGCGATTGTCTTCAATGTTTCGTACCATTCGCTGTTGCCTTCCTTTCTTCCACTGTCGTTCGTCTTGAATGCATTCACGTATAATACCTCGTCTTCCGCCTTGACCTGTGCTTCTGCTGTCGTCTGGACCTCGTTGATCTTTTTTCCATCTTTTGAACGGCATAAATTTGCGAAATGTCCTACTTTCTTACACTTGTGACATGTCTTATCATATGCTGGACAATCCTTTTTTTCATGTTGTCGTCCGCAACGTTTACATTTTCGTAGTCCTCCTTGTTGTCGTTCTTTTTCTCTGCTCACCTTTACTGCATTTACCGACTCGTTCCTCTGGCTTGTCATCGCTGTAGCTTGTTCGACTTGCTTTGACGCCCGTTCCCACGCTCTACACACGTTGATAGCACGCTCTAATGTCAATTTATCGTCTTCTAGCAACCGTTGCTGTAGTACCTTATTATGTACGCCGAAGATTATTTTATCCCGCAATAGTTCATCTGTCAACTGATTATAGCCACAGTCCTTAATTTGTGTACGGGCCTTCGTTAAAAACGTATCAAATGACTCACTTTCTGCTTGTCGTAGATTGTTGAATTGAAGACGTATATATGGTTGTGACGGTGTCGGTGCAAAATGAGCTGCAAATTTTGCTTTTATTATTGCCACGTCTATGCTCTCAGCAACCGTCAAGTTAAAACTGTTAAAAATAACAGCGGCGTCTGCTCCCATTGCAGCCATCAACGAGGCGGCTTGAACATTTGCAGGCTTTTTCTCCGTTTGTACAGCCACTGAATACCATTCGTAGCGTTGGATCCATAACCTCCATGCTTCAGCCATACCATCCGTCTTTATTACCAACGCTTCGGGCGGTTTAATGGTATTGTTCGATTCCATTTCGGCTATTAACGCTTTCCCGACTTTCAGCACTTAATTCTGACACCATGTAATGTATTAATGAATACACGACGGTTAGAGGTAATAATAAGTACGTTTATTATAAGTGGCGTGTGGTTACATAAAGTATAACGCGTAGCTAGATGGGTGCACCCGATGGCGTACACATGCTACTTGGTACACTAGCGCCATCGTTACAGTACCCAGTGCAAGTAGCAACACGAGGCGCTCAGTAAAGCAACCAAGAGTCAGCTCGTTTAAGGGAAAAAACCTTCAACTTTTCGAAAACTGTATCAACATCCCAAGTTCTATCATACTTGGGTTTCACCGGCTTAAGCAAGAATATTTTGATGAAGATGAAATCAACTTCTCTTTTCTGGTTAATAAGGGTCCAGACTTTGATCTAGGCAAAAGACTACCATTGTCTTAAAGATTCCGCATACTGCTTACGAGTTGACTCCATTAAGCTTCAAAGATATTGAGCAATCCTTTTCTTCTGAAAGATTTCCTGATAATTCTCCGACCATCAGGGGCAGCTTCCTTGTTAGTGGATGCCGAATAGACTTATAAAGGGGATAAAACAATTAAGAGCTTTCCCTTCAACAGTTTCATAAATAAGGGAAACCATGGTTGGCTGGCCCAGTAAGGATCGTTTTCCCAAGCGAAGAACTTTTCGCATTTTGTGTTACGTTTAGTGGCAAGCAGATCAATTTTTGGATATCGAAACGCTCTCACAGCATGACGGGAAGCGTAACTCTCTAATTCCTAATTTTGTATCTATATTTCTTATCCGAGATTCTCGGTCAATTTCGATATTGTCCTCGGACTTAATGTATAAAACCACTAACCAATTATTCCTTACTTCACACCACTGTGCACTGCCAGATTTCCTTCGCAATTCTATGCAGATTTGGGTGCGGCACTCCCCCCATTTTGTTGACATATGATATAGCCGTGGTTTTATCCATACGCAGAAGTGTTTCACAACTTCTAAGATCCCTAGCAAAGCTTTTTAGAACAACCAATGCTGCTTTAAGCTTCAAAGCTCAAAGTTAATGTGCCATTTTTGTTTCTTTCCTGTCAAAAAAGAAACCTCGAGCCTTATTTATTATTATTATTTTTTTTTTTTTTAATAGAACGCAACAAACAGTATATTGTCTAAGTATGTAAGTCGTCTTCCACGAGATTCACCTCCTCGCTCGCGTCCTCCTCCACGACAGCGCCTCCTTCGCTCGTGGCAGCTACCACAATACCAACAAGAATTAGGTAGCTGACTCGCTATATCGTGCGATCTATCCTCCCTCGAGTGAAGGCTCATCGCCGCGAGATTTTCAAAATTGCGATATGTCCTTCCTCAAGTGAAAGCTCATCGCCGTATATGCGATCTGTCCTTCCTCTAGTGAAGACTCATCGCCAAGACGCATACGAAAGAGGCAAGGCTTGCTTAAAAATACCGTTTTTGGAAACTAGCTTTTCCGCTGTACTATCGTCTTCCAATTTAAAGTGCTTTGTCAATATAAACTCGTTAAGTTTCTTAAATTCAAAGCAAATCTGAAAATTCAATCCGATTTTTGGGACTAAAAAAAAAATAATAATAAGACGACACAACTAAGAATCTTCTGGAGTACAAGACCTAATAGCCCCTAATTCAAGAGTTAATTTATCGCCTCTTTGAAGTCATCGAGAGATTGCAAGCTCTGCAATAGCGGTGCCTTTTGGAACCAGCGTCTGACAAGGCCGAGACGTAAACTGGATCAAGAGACACGGTAGTGTCTCGCGCCAAGTACACGCGAAGCGAAACCGCACCGTGACTCTTTTACGCGAACGCACGAGTTGCAAGTACCCGAGATTTTGAGATCTCAATAACGAATGAACGGATCAAGTTCTAAGTAGGCTTGATTGATAGCTTCGGTTTGAATTATGTAATAAAAGTACCTCCGGCAGTCTCTGAAAAGCAGGGATCTTTCATGGTTTTCTTTTTGAGTGCTGCGAGTGGCTCTTGAACTTCATATAGGCTTTTACGGTTCTTGCCAAGTAAATCGGCCGTATTTTACGACTTCTTCAACCGTTCCTGGTATTCCTCCTCGATACCTGGCAGGATAAACGCTTTCCTCATTATTGACTGCTGATAACGCAAGCCTGCCAAGAGCTTGCCTGCATTTCTCCTTAAAAAAATGCAACAGAGCACTTGAGACTTCATCCTCTTCTAGCTCGCGGATTAGAGAGATGGCTTTTGGCTACCATCGCCGAGCCGAGCCTAAGCGTTTTTTCGGTGAAACAAAATATTTGTCTCTGCTCTTTGCAGTCCCTGACATGCAAATCAGAAACATGTAAACCAGAATCTCTGGGCTAAGTTTTGGAAGTTCTACTTAACAGTCACCTTCTAGGAAAAATATTTATTAATATATATAGTATATGTATTTAATAATTTCCTCGCGTAGCTTACTCTCCTCTTCCTCGTCTTCGTTTCTCGTCGACCTCTTCGTCCCCTTCGTAGAGGCCTTAGCGCATCCAGTTCGCCCCTTCTACAACCAGCACAGGGTGCAGAGCGACTCCCGACGACTGAGCCGGCTCTGCTTTTAAGCAGAGTCTCTCTCGAGTTTCTTTGCTGAGGCTCACTGCAATATCTGCCGCGCCGTCCTTTGTAACTTCTGCGTCTATTATAACCTCCTCGTCGGTATCCGACGCGCCAACTGACTAGCTAGTGAAGGCTCATCGCCAAGACGCTTACGAACATATTTTTCCATATTACTCACCGATTTCTTTATCATTCGCCAGATCTTATCCCTCGTTGACCACAATGGCGGTCGAGGCCTCTTAACCACTTCGGTGGTCTCTTTCCGTTTGCGCTTTGTCAGTTCTTTATGCAGTCTCTTCATTTGCTCATTCCATTCTTCAAATTCCGCGTTACACAGCCTCCTTTTCGACATTATGGCAGAATACTATCCACAAAAGACTTTCCTCTAATTTCCGATCAAACACTCTGAGTTGTGACTCCTTCGAACACAAAAACGTTATAAAGAATAGAAGCATAGAAGCATGGGGCTAGGGAAAAAAGTTACTCTGAAGATTGTGGCGCCAGCGGGCATGGAAGCCGGTACTACTTATTAATCGTGAGAACGAGACTTGAATATAATATATCGTTCTCTCCTTCTCGCTCTGATTGTCAGCTGATATGATCGAGGCTGCTACAGTGTGAGTGTGGAGCACACAAGGAAGGAGCCATGTACGTACGTGTACGCTTGGCGTTGGAACAGTAGAAGAGCGCAACATACAATCGGTTGCCTCTTTCTCTCCCGAGCTATAGCTATAGCTAATGCCTCGAGAATTGCATACATTAGCACCTTGGCTCTTCTATTACATGTCGCATGTCCCTTCCAGCGTGTATCCCTAGGCGCGAGTCACTATCGTGTCTCTTATTTGTTTATTAATTAAAAATTGATATTACTACAAATAAAAAACATTATTAGTAAAAATTACTAATTAAATTAAACATACTAATTAAATAAATCTTGAATTACATTAAAATTTATTCTGTAAATAAAATATATAAAATAATTAAAGAAATAATAAAGAATAGAAAAAGCGTAAATAATAGGAATGCACTCTTGGCCAACACGCTTTTTACTGAAAAAATTATTTGATATTAAATTTAAAAAGATGACTCACTGATAGCAGAAGAAAAATTAAATTATATTACTTGTTTGGGATCAATTATTCTGATAGTGATAAAATACAAGAAGGAAATATATGTTTTGCAATAATATGAATTATTCTATTGCACATATATTTTTTTTTATAAATGAACAACAAACTTGCTCAAAGAAAGCCGCGAGAAATTGATGGTTTCTTCCGTTAAGAAAAAAATTGTTTTCCTTAATATTATATTACATATATGTATAATAATATTATATAATAATTTTAATATTATATAAAATTTTTAATATTGAAAAAAATGGTCATGAGACAGGTTAGTTTTACCCTACTGATTACCAGTCATTGCGACAGTAATCCTGCTCAGTACGAGAGGAACCGCAGGTTCGGACATTTGGTTCACGCACTCGGTCGAGCGGCCGGTGGTGCGAAGCTACCATCCGTGGGATTATGCCTGAACGCCTCTAAGGCCGTATCCTTTCTAGTCAAAGGTGGCAATGATATCTCTAGAAGTCTCGTGAGTCGAAAGGCTCAAAACAATGTGACACACTATTGCTTCAACTTCGGCATAGACGGGACGGGAATAGCACTCCGGTTAATTTTTTTGATCTACGGAGATGAGTATTACTACCGTATGTCAAAGGTCTTGGCGAAGATATACGTCTCACACTCAATAATATTGGCCTCGATACTGTCCACGCTCCCTAAAAAATTGGACGTCATTATAAAGAGGGGAAAGGATCGTCTTGATAAAGATAATTCTACTGAACTAGTCTACAGAATAAACTGTGATAATTGCTGTGCATCCTACATCGGACAAACAAAGCGATACTTAAAAACGCGTGTTTCAGAACATTTAAATGATATAAAGAAAGACGATAATAAACATTCCGTTGTTAGCAAACATCGCGTTTCCCACCGTCATCATTTCAAATGGTCCGAGGTTGAGATATTGCATACAGAAAAGAACACAAAAAAGAGAGAAATCGCGGAAATGTTTTTAATAAAAAAATATTCTGATACGATTAATCTAAAAAAAGACACGGATAACTTAAATCCCATATACGACAACGTCATCTCGAGCGTATAATTGTTTTGTTTTCTGCTGTTGGGTACTCTGACAACATTGTTAATGTTTAAACATATACGAGACTGCCAGTTCGTTCCTGACTCCCATTGCGTGAACATAAGTCGTCGCGTGGCTAAAACAAAGACAGTTGACGTAGCCCTACGTCTACTTTCTTTCGCTGAATACTTTAACATGAAATAGTGACAGTTGACGTAGTTCTACGTTGTTGCTTGCGGCACAGTTGTTACTGTGTTCGTTTTTTTTTAGCTCATAAATTTTTCTCTATAAGAAATTTCTCAAATTATTAGCATATAATGAATTGGCTTTCTTCTAGGAACTTTATAAGCTTTATAAGAACAAAGTAAATGCCAACCTTCCTTTATTGATATTCTATATAAGATTACATGTATAACTTCAATTTTTTTTAGACATAAATCGGTAACTCCTTCAACGATTGACGCCAAATTCAATACTGGTACTTTAATGAGGTCTCCGATTCATTGAAATTTTAATATACTTAAGAAAATCGGTTAATAAAATAAATTAGTAGTTTTTTCATTGTGAACCGATTTTCATAAAATCAGTACCAAAATTTTTCAAGAAAACAAAGCTAAATCTTAAAAAAAATTAAACCCATCGCCGCTATCCTCGAATAAGAATACATGTATAACTTATACTCTATTTAGAATCGGTTGTAAAAAATTTCAGTGCCGGTTTCCAAAAAATCGGAAACGAAAAATTATACACATCATGGCAATCCCCGGAAAATTCTACCCCTATTTCATATACTTCTGGTAATATTTTGAGAAATATTAGTGTTGTATGTGGAGTTCCCCCGTAGCCCTCGGCGGGGGAGCACGAGGTCAGTAGCAGGAATTTTCGAGTGTGGAAAAAGGGTGTGGAGGGTGAAGGGGAGGGCGGAGTAGGAAAGGAGGATGTGAAGGAAGACGAAAGGTAGCGGAGTGAATGGAGGTGAAGACGAGGGTGGAGAGAAAAGACGAGAATCTGGAGGAGAAGCAGGGACGGAAAAGAGAGGTTAGGAGGTCGGGGAAACTGGCTAGTCGGCAAGGTGGGGGATCGGTCCGAGTTACACGAGGAGGGATCAGCGAAAGTGGTAACAGGGAGTATCGACCGGGCGATCGAGATGACGCGAGGTAAAGGGACGGTAGACGGCGTCGCGGCGGGCTCGGAGCGGAGCGGCAAGTGGCTCGACTGATCGAGGGATCGAATGGTCGAGGCGAATGAGAGAGTGGCAAAGATTCGGAGGAAGAAGAGCACGAGGCGACAGGTGAGGTTAAAGAGCGATTGTAAGAAGAAACAGAGAGACGAAAGGAAGGCAAGCAGCGAGAAAGTAAAGAAGCGAAGGCGGAGATAGCGAAGAGGTAAAATCCAAAGTAAGTAACGGAGAAAGGAGGGTAAGGCTAAAAGTATAGATATAAGCAAGTCGCACAGAAGAAAGAAAACGCAGAAGCGATGAAGGGAAGCGGCCAAGGAGAGACGACCAGGATAAATTGAACGGAATGAATAAACAGTAACATAAAGTTTGTGTTTACAGATACCGCTAGAAGGAGAGAAGAAAGAAAGGATGGAGGATAAATTGAAATGCAGAGGAACAATACTGATTGATAAGGAACCGATAGAGACTATAGTAGATGGACGAACGGAGAAAATGACGAAGGACGTGAAAGACTTAAAGGAGGAGATAAAAGAGAAAAGAAATGGAGAGGTTGAAAAGAAAGGTAGACAGGATGGAACAGAGTGCAGGTAAAAGAAAGAGGGATGAGAGTGAGGAAAGAAGTGACAAGGTCTGTAAAAGAGATTGGTGGTCCAAGGATTACGAAGAGAACGATGATGGAATAAGAAGGAAGAATATTATAATTAGGGTTGAGAAAGAGAGATGGGGAGGAAATGAGTCGAACTGGAGTAAAGTTAAGCATTTGATTTCAGAAGGGCTGAAAGTAAAGGTGGAGGTGAAGGAGGTGAACATGATAGGACAAAGAAGTAATTGGATTACATTATTAGTAAAGATGGGAAATGAAGACGACAAATGGAAGGTTCTCGAAGCAAGGAGGAAAGAAGGGAACAAGATGATGGTGAAGATGGATGAAGACAAGTCGGTGGAAAAAAGGATTAGAGAAGGAAAAGAGAGGGAAATCAGAAGGTTTGTAGGGAAGGGAAATGCAGGAGAACGGGGAAGACGGAGGAGGACGAGATAGCGGAAAAGATGGAGGAAAAACTTTTAATGGATACGGACGAGGACGAAACGGATAAAGGGAAAAAGAGTTAGGAAAAGTAAAGAATGTATTTTGTTTTTGTTTGTTTTGGTTTGTCTTGGCCGTTGTGTTTTGCTGTAAGGTGTAGGTGGAGGCATACGAGAGGAGGATGAGACAAAAGGGAAAGGAAAATACTCGAAGAAAGGATGGACGCGGACGAGGATGAGGAGGAACAGAAAGGAGGACCGGAGGGAGGATGCCGGAGGGGAGGGCAATAGTTGAGTTGTAAGGTCGCCCAAAGGCCAGGTTGAGATAATATACATATGATAATAATTAGTGTACAGGGTTAGGTACGTCCCTTCAAAACGCCCTTTAAAGCCCCTTGGGGCAAATAAAGTACCTTTTCTAATTCTAAAAAATTAGTGTTGCATGTTTTTGTTGCAAAAACCGAAAAATTACGTATTATTTTTCAAAAAATTTGACAAATTTTGATACCGGTTTCCAAAAAATCGGAAATAAAAAATTATACACATCACGGCAATCCCCGGAAAATTTTACCCCTACTTTCTATATAATTCTTTAAAATTTTATTCGTTCCTGAAAAATTTGAAAAATTTGAAACCGGTATTCAAAAAATCGGTAACAAAAAATTATCCATAAAAATTATCCATAAAAAAAAATTCAGCTTGATATCTCAGAATTTGCGGAAATTAAAGCAATCACGTACATTTTTTAAAACAGAAATCGGAAACCTCTTCTTTAAGATTCGGTCAATTATTTACTGAAAAATTGGAAAAATTTTGGAACCGGTTTCCAAAAAATCGGTAACGAAAAATTATACACTTTATAGCAACCCCCGGAAAATTCTACCCCTACTTCATGTACAATTCTTTGAGATTCGGTCAATTATTTCCCGAAAAATTAGAAAAATCGGTTTCCAGAAAATCGACAACAAAAAACTATACACATCATGGCACTCCTCGGAAAATTCTACCCTATTTCATATACTTTTGATAATATTTCGAGAAATATTAGTGTTGCATGTTTTCGTTGCAGAAAACGTTGCAAGAAAACGTTGCAGTCGTGCACCCGAAGTTACCCCACTCCCCTTCCGGGAAAGATGTAGTTCTACGTCAAAAAATCACGATATTCCGTTTTAACACTTATACACTGCAATTTGCCAGTATGATACGCAATGCGAATTCGTGCCGTCGTGGGACATTCTCTGTGTAAATAAGTACTCTCTTTTTATTTTCTGAGTTTTGACATCATACTATTATTTATTAATTTTCTAGCCTTTTATTTATGATGTTTCTGTCAAAATCTCATAAGCATTAGACTGAGAATGTGTCGACGATGGTACTCTTTTCCTCATCAGGTATTGTGACTTTTTGCTCCTTAATATTTTTGCATGGACTTAAAGGAATTCCTATTATATTTTTTAAATTTTAATTATTGACGATGTTATTTGACCCCATGTATTTCGTTTTGTTAGATCACTTGATAAGGACCCGAATCCTGGGTTGAAACGTCGTGAAGTTTTTATGTATATTTTGCCAATTGTTGTCGATATAAATATATTCTTTTTTTTTTAATATTGTATTATATGTATATATGTACATATAATAATATAACATTGGTGTTTCAGAATTGCACGGCACTATTTTAGGTAAATATTTTCTAGGTCAAAATGAACAAAAAAGTTTATATAAACATATGTCCCAAACTTATTTATTATATACTAAGATATTAAAGAGTGTTACGTCACAGTATACAGTAGCGCAACTCTCTGTCGGCACTTTTGATATCGGTGAAGCCAGAATTACAGTACGCATGCGCAAGTTGAGCCACTTTACACACTAACGCCATCTGAATCTCTCTCTCACTTACTCTTTCCTTCTGTCTTTATGTTGTCTTTCTAATTCATTGTTACATCAGAGAAATCGGATTTTCAGATTATAAATAAGCATCATGGTTGTGTAGTAACTAGTTAAAGAGTTATAAGTTAAATAATGAAGTTAAAAGTTAATAACTTTTTTAACTCAACTCAATTAATTACAAATAAATTAATTTTTAACTTCGTTATTTTCTAATTATTTTTAAAGCATATAAAACCTAATTTATTAACTTTTTGTTTTAGTTAAAAATGTAATTATGTAAAAGAAAAAAATTATTAATAAGATACATTCTCATATAAAAAATAATATTTTTTTTTTATAAACACTAAAATATTTAAACAATTAAAATATTAAATTTATTTGACGTGTATGATTTACATTATAATTATTTTATTTAAAGTAATCTAATTTTAAAACATTATGTTACAACATTCTAATTTAATATAAATTTTCAAAATTAACTTTTCATTTAGCTGAAGTAAGATAAGTTAATGTAATCTCTTAATGCAATATTTACTAATTTTTTGTTCATGTAACTTTTAACGTAATTAAATTATTTTTATAAATTATTTAAGTTTAACTTATAATTTAGTCTATTTCGGATGGGTCTACGACGTTAGCCAAAAATATTAATTTCCGCCCGGCTTTCACGATTCCGTTCAAGTTGAACAAGTTTATCACGACGGGTAAGGATATATTAGAAAAATCGGCACACTGTGGAATAGTGTATAAGATAAGTTGTGTTGATTGCGATGCTACTTATGTAGGGCAATCGAAAAGACAGCTTAAAACCAGGATTAAAGAGCATAAATCCGACATTATGAAAAGAAGCGGATCTCCTTCAGTCATTACTGAACATCGACTTAAAACGGATCATAGATTAGATTGGGAAGGAGTAAAAATCTTAGACAATGAACCTATATATAATAAACGTCTCATTTCTGAAATGTTACATATTAAAAGACAGAGCGACGGTCTTAATAAGCAGAGTGACACGGAATTTCTGCCAGAAGCTTATCTCCCGATCCTCAACGCTCTCCCGCCTTCTTGATTCCCACTAAGGTTTTTCCCCCTCTCATACGCTGTCCCCTCCACATGTTCCTTTCGATAATTCTCTGACTCTCGCATTTGACATCTGACCGACTACAGCCAAACATGTGTCTCTCGAGGAGCGTTTCGACTGTTGAAGGTAGTTAATAATTGAGTTACGTTGATTTCAACACTAAATCTAAATATCTCACATAAGGATATTCAACCTCAGTCCCTCCTAACCAGTGACCGCAATGTTGGACAAGGTGGAAACGGATTCTTCCTCGATTGACTCAGGGAAGGCTCGAATTACGTCGACGAGCTATGATCGGATTTGAAGCGACGATTTTATTGACGATGTAAGCGAATGGCGTTTAAATTATAAGGGTGTATGTTACTCTGATTTTTGTAAGCAAATGGCGTTTTTATTGTTATAGGGGGAAATGTTTTAAATTTTAACGATTATTTGATACACTGAAGAAGGCCACAGTTATGGCCGAAACGTTTGTCATTATTTTGTTCGAAATATACACGATAGCATAAACAACCTGCTGGTTCGCAAGCCCTTTGTTTGATTTTGTTATAATTTAGTGTTAAAAAAATATTAACTTACCTAATCATATAAATATTAAGGGGATCCTATAGTGGCAGTAATTACCGACATTTAGTTAAAACAAAACCACTTTTAATTGGCTTTACGGAATTGCAAAAATTTGGTCTAGAATTAAAGTACGCACAAAAATGTAGAGCGCTAGATCGGTTTTAACTTCCAAAATGAAAAAAAAATTAAAAATTTGGACACATGGAGCTGTCACTGACGACAATATTTGGTTACACAAAAATACTGCAGTTTATATATACAAAATGAGAATCTAGCGCTCTAGGGAAAACATTGAAGAACAATATCGTGCAATTACAACTGCGATAGAAGTCTAGAAAAAAAGTGTCAATGTTTTAACTTTTATACATGCAAATATACATGCGGAATGACAAGAAGAGCAGAATGGCGTGTAGCGAGAGATGGCGCAGCAATCGAAACAAGGACAGATGCCTCTCGTTAGACAAGGGCAGATATAGGCCGGTAATATAGAAAATTATAGAAAACGAATTAGAACGGAATTAAAAATGTTCTACATTATCGATATCAAGGAAGTTCGGCCTTCACTATAGGATCCCCTTAATTGTGTATACATTATATTATATTTGTTGTATCTATAAAAGCAAACTCATAAAGAAGTATTATATGTTTGCGCTTTAGAATTGATTATGTAGATGTGAAAGATATGTAATAATATTAATTTATGGTAAGTTGAGGTATAACAGCAAAGTTTATATATTTTACATAAACAGTACACGTTTTTGTTTATAAACATATGTATATATTTTATTTTTTATTGTCTAAAATAAGTTTATATCTTTGACATTTATATATTATTTAAAAATGCATTTGTCGTATAAAACGTATGTATGTGTATGTAGTACGCGCGCGTGCGTGTATGATGTGTGTATGGAATAAAAACTAATATACAACGTGACATTTACAAAATATTATTTGAAATTGCTAATAAGAAAAAAAAATTAATATGTGTATTTCAATACAATACAAAGTTTATAATATATATACTTGCGTTTTTTATTTTCTAAGATCGTATTTCAGTTATTATTGCAAAGTAACACATTTAGTTTAAATAATATAAAAATTTAAAGTTTTACAATCATTACAGTATAATAAACTTAACATATGTTACATGTAAAGCATAAATTAATATGGACGCTCAATATACCTAAATCGCTAATATATCTACTTACACCTTGGCAAAAATAATGAGAATAAAGTTTAATTCTTATTATTTTCGCAATCATATATTACTTTTTTCTTATCTTTTCTCTTTCTCTCTACATCGTATCCCGATTATTTCAACTATCTCAATACAATTCAGAAAGAAAGAGAATAAGACAGAAAGCAATATAGAAGTGGAATATGACTGTTCCGCTTTTATTTTGTTTCCCCACAGTCCCACCAATAATATGACAAATCTGAATTAAAAAAAAATAATATATCTTATTAAAAACATTCTTATTTCTATCTTACTGCTATATATTACACACAATAAGCGTTTTTTATTTCCATATATCTTACCTCCACTGTGATATTAAAAATAATCTTACATCTGTCTTATCGCTACACGTGTACAAATTACAAATTATTTATGATAAAAACTGTATCATGCAAGAAAGAAACAAAAATTAAAGATGTAAAATATTCCACATTTTTCTATTGCTTTGACCAACCCCTTTACATGCCTTATTATGTTGTATTAGTGCGTAATAAATGCGCATGCGAAAAAATAATTTAACAAGAAAATCTGAGGGAAAGTCGGGACATGGAGTTTGAAAGTTAATATCTTTTACTAAAGAAAGTAAATAAGCACCAATATTTTTTTTATAACAATTACTTTCGAAATTTTTAATAAATATTTCATCTAATTTATGTATGTATGAACAAAATTGATTACTTGGAATACTCAAAGCTCCAAAAAGTTCTCCATTCTCAGTTCCATAATCACGAAATGAACTGTAACGGCCTGACTTTATCGAACGCGGGCTAGCTTGCGGGATCGGGAGTTCGATGAGAGGCCCAGAGACAGTCGTCAATTTAGTGCACCCGTATTAGTTATTTTATTTACTTAGCTCGGGATCCAGGATTACACATTGATCATAGCGCAACGCGGTATATTACAAACGGTAGTGCAGTAACGGACGCTGAATTTACAAAGCTTATATACATACAATTTCAGAGGTCGTGATTCGTGTGCCTCTATTAGATAACGCCACGCGGTATCGGTATATCGGACGCGGAGTTTACAGTATAACGGACGCGGATTTTACAGAGACTCACACAACGCGGTATATTACGAGCGGTAGTGCACGTGCACTCGGGCGGCCGGTATGACGAGAGAGTAACGGTCGTGCATCGGCACTCAACGATTCTAACGCAACGCGGTATGGTACAAACGAGTATGCTGCTAAAAGAATAACGCCACGCGGTATCGGTATATCGGACGCGGAGTTTACAGTCTAACGGACGCGGATTTTACAGAACACAACGCGGTATATTACAAGCGGTATCGGTATATCGGACGCGGAGTTTACAGTATAACGGACGCGGATGTTACAGAACACAACGCGGTATATTACAAGCGGTATCGGTATATCGGACGCGGAGTGTACAGTAGAACGGACGCGGCTTTTACAGAACACAACACGGTATATTACAAAACGCAAGGGTCGCGATCGGGGCGGGAGCGCGATATGTACAGCGGTGGAGTGTGGAGTCCCGGGGTTTCGGTTGCGAGAACCCTCGCTACGAGGACGAGCACGCTCGACCCCGCGGTGCCGTAGCCGTCGGGAATAAATGCAAAGGATGCTCGGAGACACTCTGAGAACTCTCAGTAGTGGCCCACACTCTGGACCTCGTTTTGCGCGTCGTCCTAGGATCTGGAAGGTAGGCTTCGCCAGGAGCAGCGGAATGCTGTACGGTAGACGAAGTGCCGTCTCTTGCCGGAGGGCCGGCTTATATACCCCGGCGCGGCGGGTCTGATGGGAGGGAGGCCGGTCATCAGGCGCGCCGGGTGGGGACACGCGAACGCGCTGTCGCCTTCGGCGTGGCTCGACCCTTTTCGGAGGCGGTCGTGGCCGCGCGACGAGAAGGCCCCGGTGCTGCGGTTTATCCGCGCACACGGGGTCGGTGGAAGCGTTTAAAAAAATGTGGGCGCACCGCGCCCTGTCCTCGCCCGACGGAGGATCGGTCGGGCGGCATCCGGCGGGTGGTAGCCGGGAACGATGCCTTACGTTAGGGGTGCATCGTTACAGAACAATATAAAGTAGTGTTATCTAAAACTTAAGTAGTTTCATTTATATAATCTGTACACGCTTCACACGAATGTATTGCTAAACATCTTTTTATTAAATAGCCACAAACGTATTTAAATGCATTTTGTTCTGGCAGGTCCATAGAACGATAATCGTGTGTAGGAACATCTAAAATTTTACATGAAGTAGGTGATGTATTAAAGTCAGATTCTGTAGAGTGAAGATTTGATGTTTCCATAAGATTTAACATTTCATCGGAATTTGGAGCACAATTTTTCGTATCACAATGTTGTAATAATTTAATACTAAATAGTTTTTTAAAAGCGCGTGAAAACTGTATAGGAGTGGATTTACAGAATTACCACCTTGTTGCCGAACAGAACCAAAAAAATTTTCGAGACAATCCGTATTTATTTTACGAGTTTGTAGATATGAAAAATTATAAGTCTTCAATATGTCCCATAATTGTATAATACTATTAATAGTGACCTGCCAGCATTCAAAGCATTTAATGTTTACAATTTTACCCTTATTATTAATAACTGTAATATTTTTTAAGAAATTTAACGTTTCTTGTAAAAATTTCAATTGTTCCATGCTTCCGATAAAAACTTTTTTATATTCTTTTGAACTGATCATAAAAGATAAATTTAACATATCAAACAATTTATCGAAACGATCAATAAATTCTATTGTCCCAATTGCTTCAGATGGAAGACAACCTACAGACATTAGCGTGCACATACCTGCAGCTACATGATTACTTAAAACTTGTACGGCATACTTAACTTTCATTTTCGAAAAATTATTAGGTTCAATATGAATGGGAGATAATTTAGAAGCTGCCTTAATTCATTGTTTAGTATCTTTTGAATAAAATTGAACAATATAAGACCATGATGCAAATTTATCATTAAATTTTAAATTATACTTTAATAAATTATTACGCGTTGCTTTGATTAAATGGGGAGTATCAAAAATATATAATATATTTTGTTCATCAACAACAAACATTGAATTTTTAGTTGATATTCCTAATTCGCGAGATAATTGCAAGAAGTTGGAACCCATGTCCGTAATTAACGCATGCACAGTAGCACCACATTCTTTTAATTTTCTTATTGCATCAAAAATAATAGTTTTTATTGTATCGCTTGTACAAGTAGTCGCTACAAAACAATAACAAAATGGAACTTTCCAGTTGCCTGCTATACTTCGTGCCATAATAACAAATGCATTTTTTGCAGATATTGGTAATTTATTATCACCAACATCTTGGAATCCTATTATTTCGTCTCGTGAAACATCGTAAAATAAATGAGATTTTAAACTCATTTCGTCTATGCACAATACACAATGTCGCTCGATAAGTGGTAATGAATTTAATTTTATTTTTAAAGCCTCAAAGACTTTTATATTAAGACCAGGAATAATATTCCAATTATATGTGAAAGATTGTAAAGTAGGTACGCACGGAAGGTAATGTAAAGATTTTTCTTAATTCTTTATAATTTCGCGGACTTAAAAAGTACATTGATAAAGCAAATTTTTTAAATTCATTATTGTATCGTATGCCACGTTTGTCTCTTGTTTGCGCGTCTACTTGTACTGACAGTAACATACTAAATTTGTCCGGTAACCACTTATTTCCTAATGTTCAATTCTTTCTTTTGTACCTTATCTTCTCCATATGGTGAGTCTTTAGTGATGATACTTTTTTCCACTCTCTTTCGAAGACGTCGCAGTTTTTGCTGGAGATCTTTGTTTTTCAATCTCATTTTCTCTATGGTTGTGCGCAACCGTTTCTTTGTAGGGCTGTCCTTTTTCTTGGATGTCATCGTTGCTTTCGATATCATTGTTTTGAAAGGTGTACTGGATGTGCTTCTAAATTAACATAAAAATCATTAAAAATGAAAAAAATAAAAAATTGAACAAAAAAATATGCATAAAGTTCTATTTTAATTATAAAACAAAGAACAATAAGCATATAAAAGCACAATAAGTAATAATAAAAAATTTCAAAAATAATATATGCATGTTAGATATGTGCCAATGAAAGATATATGAATTTTTTGTTGGCCTACATCTACGTACTATATTACTATAGTACTCTCTTAATAAAGAATACACATATTATGTTAAAATGTAAAAGTAGTATATATAAGCAGTTAGATAAGTAGTTTGCGCTTGTTGTTTATTTTTCTCTTAATAGTTTCTTACTAACTTGATAATAATTTGATAATAATTTGATAATAATTGATAATAATTATTATACTAATTGTACATTTTTATTTTACTAAATTTTTTATAAATTTATATATAATATTTATAAATAGGAAAGTATAGAAATAGGATAATATATAGTAATACATGTAAAAACCTACGGTTTCATAATTTCAACATTCATTTCAATTTCCTCTTCTATGTTGTCAGTATCCATTTCAATTTCCTCTTCTATGTTGTTTCCTTTTTCTTTTTCTATAACAGAATTTGCTTGCTCTTGTATATCTTCTGTTATTGTGTCCTTTTCTGCTTCTGCATCCATTTCTATTTCATTGCAAAAAGATTTTAAGTTACATAATTTAATATATTAATACAAAATCAATAGTACATGATGTTTGAAAATAACATTTTTAAGATGTCATTATATTCTTATTTTGAACATGTGTGCTGACTAGATATGTTTGCATGATATATTATTACATTTTAAAACAACCAAAAAAAAACTGCAATGAAATTGATAGCAATTTAAAACATAATTATATAACCTACATTGTTTTAAAACATGATGCTAAATCTTCTCCAAATCTTGTGGGTATGGCATCAGGATGAAGAATTAATCCTAAACCATTTCTCTTCAAAATGTAAAGAGTATAATCGGCAATTTCTATAAGAATATTCAAGTCCTTTTACTTTTAAATCTAGTCTTCCACTTGCTTGTATCCATTGCAACCATCTGTTATTACAATGTATTAAACATTATAAATTTGGTAATTATACAGTTAAGGGACCTCACCTCAAATATGGATGGAATTATGCTCAATCGACGCGTTTTTTGCACGAAACAAAAGAATCTGGCAGAAAAAAGTGTCGCTCTGCCCCGCGACGCGAGATATTAAACGTTAAAGTTGACAGGAATCAGGTTACGATTCCTGTCATACCGACGACATGTAGCAACACTGAACCACACTGAACATGCCCTGCGGCCACATGCGCATGCTCAGTGGCCGCACGCCACATTCACTACATTTAGGCTGCTGTCCATTTGACGCTACAAATGCTTCGAAGCGTTCTTCTTCTTCTTCTTTCTTCATTGAAAGAAAAGAGAAGAGGAATGCTTCGAAGCATTTGTAGCGTCAACTGGACCGCAGCCTTAATTGTAGATGTTAGAACATCATACTGGATTAATAAATCTATTAACTTTTCCTGACAATATGTTACATACCTAAATTCTATTATACCTAACATTATTGCGTGGCGTGCGTTGTTTTTGGGGGGGGGGGGGGGTATGGGGGGTGCAGGGAGGCGAACCTATATAGGTTAGTGACGCGCTTTAAAAGAATATATTATGCATATTATGCATTATATAAGTATACATACGTTTCAAATTCGCGCACTTTTGCATGCGCATGCGGCCACTGAGCATGCGCATGTGGCCGCAGGGCATGTTCAGTGTGGTTCAGTATTGCTACATGTCGTCGGTATGACAGGAATCATAACCTGATTCCTGTCAAATTTAACGTTTAATATCTCGCGTCGCGGGTCAGAGCGACACTTTTTTCTGCCAGATTCTTTCGTTTCGTGCAAAAACGCGTCGATTGAGCATAATTCCATCCATATTTGAGGTGAGGCCCCTAAACTGCATAATTACCATAAATTTATTTAAAAAAATATAACGTAATTAGAAAAACTAAAAATACTTTTATAAAATAAAATGAAAAACCTGTCATGTTCTTTTGGAAATCTAAATACATGTCTTCCTTCCAATTGAAGATTTCCAGGACATCCTGTTATTGAACAGGTTTTAATCTTTTTTTGCACTCATTTCCTTACTACTTCTGTTTTCTTCTGCATCTGAAACAGAGCTAAGATCAAAGTGTTTTCTGCAAGAGAATTGAAAATCTGAACAATACATATGTACAGATCTACAATTCTCTTTAAGGATAAATGTCACTTCCTTTCTTGCTTTCCCTTCACTTCACTTCACTTCACATCACTTCACATCACTTCGCTTCACTTCACATCACTTCACATCACATCACATCACATCACTTTATTTCACTCCTCTTTAAATATCTAAATTATCTAAAATATCAATTGAACGACATAACCGATGTGGTAAGCTAATGCCGCCAATTTCTAAACATTTGAATGATTATGAGAAAGAGCGAAAATGGAAAGAGTAAGTGAGAGAGAGATTCAGATGGCGTTACCGTATAAACTGGCTGAACTTGCGCATGCGCGCTGCGTTTTTGGCATCATTTGATGAAGAGAGTTGCGCTACTGTATACTGTGGTTACGTTCTGCGAACTCCACGATTTCTCTTTTTCGCGGAAATTCCAATGCGCCTAAGATAGCTCTTAAGATTAGGATAAGGAAACTGAGCACGGACGGTTATCGATCGGCGAGTGAGCCTTGATCCTTGTACATTCCTTTTATATATATATGTATAGAGAGATTTTTCGCCCGCGCTTCGCGCGGGCTCGAAAGCTTTTTTTTTTTTTGTAAATCCCTTTACCAATCATTGCCCAAATCAATCACCTTTACATTCTGTATCTGTAATTTTTAATCACTTTTATTTATATAAAAAATTAGAATATTAAAATGGTGGACTTTCACACCACCCTTGAGGTTCCGCCTATTGGCGCGTTAGGTTTTTTATAGTAGACCTTCGCCCCTTAAGCCCTATTATACTACTTCTCATATTATATTCTCGTATAGCGCAGAATACATTTTGATAGTAATCACTGCGCACTGTGCACAATGCATTTTGTCTGCAATTACTGCGCCAATCGCAGAATGCATTTCTGTCCCTCTTTATTTTACTCTTATTTATTAATTTAGGATAATATGTATTTTTCTTTTTTCCCTCTGAATGATAAAATAATCACTGCGTACTGCGCAGAATGAAATTTGTCTGCAATTACTGCGCCAATCGCAGAATGCATTTCTGTCCATCTCTATTTTACTCTCATTTATTAATTTAGGATAATATATATTTCTTTTCCCTCTGAATGATAAATTAATCACTGTGCACTGCACAGAATGCATTTTGTCTGAAATTACTACGCCAATCGCAGAATGCATTTCTGTTCTTCTCTATTTTACTTTCATTTATTAATTTAGGATAATATGTATTTCTTTTCCCTCTGAATGATAAATTAATCACTGTGCACTGCACAGAATGCATTTTGTCTGAAATTACTACGCCAATCGCAGAATGCATTTCTGTTCTTCTCTATTTTACTTTCATTTATTAATTTAGGATAATAAATATTTTTCTTTTTTTTATAACTATATACTAAATATAATACATGTTATTACAACATGACTAATTTTTTATTCTAATGCTTTGCGATACACAATATTTTTTGTTTTTCCATTTGGCGCAAAAATGTACAGATTTTTTGGATTGCCCACCCTTGAGCAGGCTACATAGAGTTGTCCGTTTGAAAAGCAGGGTTCGTTCAAATTAATTCCTGCCACTGCCAATGATTGTCCTTGCGCTTTGTTGATTAACATGGCAAATGCTAAACGTATAGGGAATTGCAGACGCTTGAATTCCAATGGCATTTCTGTGGAAATCAGTGGAATCCTTGGTATAAAGACGTCCACCCCTTTAGCACAGCCAGTCAAAATAGTTGCCTCGATGATGTGCGTGTACAAATTTTTAATGCAAAGCCTGGTTCCATTGCAAAGTCTTGGCGGGTCTAAATTGCGCAGCAGCATAATTGGCGCGCCTTTTTTGATGAGCATATTGTGAAGTGGCATATCTGCAGGTTCCAATGAGTTGAGGAATTCTGTTGGGTATTGAACTGCTTGTGCTTCTTCTGTCACACTGTCAATTTTTTGTAGGTTGTGATTCTTCCAGGAAGTAAATTTTGTATGTGTGCATTGATCTTTTTGACGCTCTCATTTTTTGGTGCTAGAATAGAATGATCGAACGAGCCCGCCGAAGGCGGGCGAAGTTCGATCGATATTATATTTACCGTCTCGTTCGAAGATGATAGAGAATTAACAATGTAGTACTGCTTGTCAGTGCTTAATTCCACAACATTTTAGAGTGTAACATATTCAAATTTGGGGGTTATCCCGCCCTTCCATACCTGTTTCCCACCGTCGCCATCTATCTTCATATTGTTTTTTGTTAGACAGTAGGCATTTTTTAAATGAGAAGAGTTTGAGTTATTGTCGGAGTACTCTTCGGTGATGATCCTGGGTATAGTTATTCAGGGTGATCATAAGGGAGGGACTTGGATCATCTTCGAACGAGACGGTAAATATAATATCGATCGAACTTCGCCCGCCTTCGGCGGGCTCGTTCGATCATTCTATTATATTAACCGTCTCGTTCTCGATGATAGAGAATTAACAATGTAGACTTTTAGCGTATTCAATAACTCGAATCTTTTCCATTTTATTTTAGCTTATTTTATAATAATACTGAGCGCGCAAAGTGATCATTGGAAGACTGAATAGGTCTATTGTAAAATCTCATAAATGTTTGAGACTGTGCAGACCAACCAGCTGTTCGTCTAATAGTTGCAATGTCAACGCCTTTATTGAATGCAGCAGAGACCGCTGCATGTCTAGTGCTATACGCAGAGAATTGTTCTGTATCAATACCTGCTTTCGTTAACAGAGATTTTATCCAATGTCCTATAGTTTGTGGACTAGCCGCGCCATATGGCTTAATTGACGAAATTAATAAACGTTTGTTACTTTTATCTCTTAAGTCTTTCGTGATTTCCAGATATTCCAGAACGCAGGATGCAACACAAAGACTAGGCTTTGTTTTAAAAAAGGTAAATGTAAATCAGGTTGAAAGGACCCTGGTCTTGATGTTTTAATCAAGTCTGGTATTTAATTGTAATCCCAGATGAAGATTTTGAAATATTGTCAATATTAATTAACGCTAAGGTCTGGAGTCTGTGTGCTGTCGATAATGCTAACAAGGTTGTTAACTTTTCGGCTGCATCTTTAAGCCTGAGTTGGGACAATGGCAAAAGACTTTCGATATAAATTAAGACTGGAGTTGTGTCCCAAGTACTGGAATATTTTGGTTTAGTCGGTTTTTGTTTAAAAACTCCTTTCAAAAATCGAGCTATAAGACCATCTTGAGAGATATCCCTTAACGAAATGAGCGAAATAGCCGATCTGCTTGTATTTAATACGCTGTAGCTTGCTCCTTCGTCGAACCTTTTTGATAAGAAACTTAAAATATCTGAAGTTGAAGCATTATAAACATCCAGTCCTCTGTCATGAGCAAACTCCCACCATATCTTCAATACACTTTGGTATTGTTTTAGTGTTGAGTTTGTAATTGAGGTAATCATAATATTTATGGAGTCCTCTTTTACGCCTTTCCTTAACATCGCTGATATGACAATTTCCCTGCCACCAGGGAAAGGTGGGATGCCATAGGATGCGTTTTTGTCTCTGTAAGGTGATATTAGAAGATGTTTATTCGGTTTAAAAGTTAATAATTTTGAAGTAAGAAGAGACTTGTATAGAGGATACCAAGGTTGTGTTGGCCAAAGGGCACCACAACCACCCCCTCTGCTTGATCAAGAATAATTTTTCTTAAGGTGCGTAAAATGAGTGCGAAAGGAGGAAAAGCGTAGAACTTTTTGTTCTTCCAAGAAACTGTGAAAGCATCTACTACTGATGCGTCTGGATCCGGAGATCTGGAGTAGAAAATTTTACATTTTTTGTTCATTCTAGATGCAAAAATATCTACTGAGGGCATTCCGAAGTTTCTAACAATTTGATTGAAATATCTATCAGATAGTTCCCATTCTGTATCGAAATTTGTGATTCTAGAGGCTGCATCAGCTTTCACATTTTCCTTGGAAGCAATATAAGAAGCCCGAATCCATAATTTCTGCTCTCGCACCATTGCCAGATTTTTCTTGCAAGCTCACTTAGATGCGGAAACTGAATGCCGCCTGCTCTGTTATATAACAGATGGCTGTAGTATTATCTAGTCTTAACAAGATTCTTTGTTTGAGAGATCTGAAGCAAAACACTTAAGAGAAAAAACGCTGCTAATAACTCTAAGAAATTGATGTGATATTTTCTTTCCTCCTCGTTCCATGCGCCATGAGAACTTATGTCATTGCAAAAACAACCCCAACCAGTCCGAGATGCGTCTGAGAAAATTTCTAGAGTATAATTTTGGGTTCTAATTGGATTAGAGCTCGTTTGAATATTTTTCTTCCACCATTGAAGATCGTCAAACATAGATTTTTTAATTCGGATTTTCCCTTCGAAGTTGTTATCATTAAATTTCAGAGCTAGAAACTTTTCTCTCTCTAATCGTTTACAGTACATGACACCATAAGTTACCGCGGGACAAGCCGCATTTAAAGTACCCA